>ML977003.1:149065-165765 GCA_010015675.1 Byssothecium circinans | reverse complement strand
TTGCGTGGAGAGAAAACGCGTGATTTTCTGAGGGGTGGCCGATTTGGCGATGTGGCCGGAAACCCCTGGTGGCCGGAATCTATATAGGCTAGCTTAGTTCACGTTTGGAGGCAGCTCTGATCGTTATGGTATCCAATAATACTATTTACTTCAGGTAAAAATCTACCACCGGTGGTAACAGCCACACGCCATTCGGCTGCACTGCTGGGGAATCTCATACATAATTCACCGTAGCTATGCCCGATGGGGAAGTTCCGAAGTTTCAGCCCTCCCAAGACCCCACGTGGACCCTTGAAAAGGGCCTGCTTTAGCGCCTAAAAGCAGGATGTTATGCATGTCAAGACGTCACCCTTTGAAACTACTCCGTTTGGGCCTAGCTACGGCGAATGGTATGAAGTTCTGTGGTGCGCAGGTGTGGGAAGATAAAAATCTGTAATGCTCATGTGGAAGGTGGTGATGATCGTGATAATTATGGTATATTCAACACGGCTTGAGCACCATTTCCCGAGAAGTCGATTCGTAGGGTGCTCTTTGCTCCTGTGCAGGAAGACTCTCAGTTTATCTTCCGTGACTTACTTATCAGCGTCGGCACTTCTCACCAATGCCAACAATTCTGCGACCGAATGAATAGACAGACAAGATAAAAAGTGACATTGCCTCATGGTTCTAAGAATCCCTCAATTTGTTCTAACGTCTAAGCCTGTCTAACACCAAACAAATTTTTACAGGTATGAATAAATACAAAATCTGCTCACTCATTGATTCCAGGAAAACCACGGTACACTAACTCCAAGCCTCAACTGCAGGTTCATGCACGCCGACCGAAGTCCAATTTCGGGGCAATTCTACAAAAAACAGCGGGCGCGTTGATCGCCAACCATGCTTTGACCTATCGCCTGTAAGGCTGTATTAAGCCAGCTATGATTTGCTACATGCTCTCCTTCAAACACCATCCTGGTGACTTCGAAGAGCTAGTGTCACGTCACGAAATCCATTTGGCTTGGCGAGCACCTAGTGTGCATGAGGTGGCTGATACAAATGGCGCAAAACGATCAAGAAAGACCTCAAGGTGAACTCACATATCTCGATGAGTGTCGAGGTGCGAAAGGAAGCTTTGCAGTTGATAGTCGAGAGGACTAGACCGCACTAGCATCTAGAGGAAATCAAAGGGTCATCATGACTGGTCTTGAATTGATGTGAGGAAGAACAATAAGTTTCGAATGAGGCAGGGGAATCGACCCAGTTGACGATTTCTACAGCTTCCCCCCGCCCCCCGGCTCATGTGTCAAGCGTGAAATACCTAGTTTTGTGGCGCCTAGGGAATCGCCAGGATTTTTCTCATAGGTCGTGCCACCACCCTTTCAAGCCCCATGACGCTAGACACGAGCCTTGATGGTCTCCAAGTTGAAAGCAAAGCCTCGTTGAGTTCCCCTGTTGCTGACATTATTCTCTGGAGCCTCGCACAATCGAAGGAGACCGTCACGACGATGGCCATAGAGTTGTATTGGTCTGAATGGAACCTTCCCATGCTCCATCCCACGGAATTCTGGATGTTTCCGTCCGATTCATTGCAAATCAATTGACGACCAAGGCCGACAGTATATTACTTTCCTTAGGTATGCATTCACTGATCAAGCAGTTTCCTCCGTCAATAAATATAACTGCAAGCACGGAGAGAACCCAACAGCTTTCTAATGATGCGTCGCTTACATAATGTTGCGCGGAATCATTCCAGTAAGCCTAGATCGCCCCATAAAAACGAAGCCATGACGAAAGCATCGAAAGGACCCACCTTGATGTCTCCTGATCGACCCTGAAACGCGGGCTGCAATAATTCCCCGCACACTAAAGAATTTATTATGTTATCGTAGGTAGCAAGATTGTAAGGGCACCGTAGTACTACAGGGGAGAGAGTCTTATTACAGCACTAAAAATAATTATATATACACCTAAAAACACAGAAATACTGTATTAACCCTATTGCATTATTTGCGCAAAAAAAAAAAACGTGAAAAACCCCTCCGTGTGTGTGGATTTGTATGGGTGAAGGTTTTGTGATAGTTTTTGGTGTGCGGGGAATTATTGCGCCCGCGTGCCCGACAAAACGGCACCCCTAGCTTCTAAGCTACCGTATAAACGCGCTGCGGAAACGTTCCTCAACGCTTTGATCCGCTATGGCATAGCCTTGGTCAAGCTGCAATCTCAAGTAGCCCTTGTTACATAAAGAACCTGCCCTTTCCGATGGATGCAGGGACGCACGTCGAACGAATGCGCCAGGTGGCGCGATGGGACGGACCAAGATAGAGTGATGAGAAGGACTGGGGTCACGCCAGAGCTGAGTATATATACCAGGCCGCACAACTATTACACAGAACCACCAGACGAGCCAGGAAGTTCATAATGGTGTCCACACTCTTTTCCCTCGCACTCCTTGCGGCGAACGCAGTAGTATCAACAGTCTCTGCCCAGCCCCTCGCTTCCAACCAAACTCAGGTCCACGAGAACCGTACCCTTGATGAGATCTACGCCGCCGCTCTTGCCGAGGGTGACACCGTCACCGTCTGGCATGGCGGCGACGAAAAGGGTCAACAGGATGGCCTAAAGGCCGCTTTCGAACAGCGTTTCCCTGGCCTCAAACTCAACATCACCGTCGATCTTTCCAAGTACCACGACGGCAATCTCGACCTGCAACTCGCTGCTGGGAATGTGTACATCGACAGTATCATCCTACAGACGCTGCATGATTACCCACGCTGGAAGTCGCAAGGTGCATTGTTGAACTATGCGCCAAAGGGATTCGAGAGCATTTACCCCGAATTCAAAGACGCTGAGGCCGCTTATTATGGGTTGTTTATACTCGGGTGGAGTAATGCCTGGAGTCCAGCGAAGACGACTGGCGAAGGACCGAAGGAATTTCCGGATTATCTGGATCCGAAGTGGAAGGACAAGATCGTTTTGACGTATCCAAATGATGATGACGCGGTGTTGTTTACTTTTGACCTAGCGTGAGTTTTCCTCCTCTTTCCCATCTTTTAGCCACGGGGTGCAGAGGGTTGTTTTGAAAGAAAGATAATCAACTGCTGACATGTTGGATAGCATACAGAAATACGGTGTCGAATGGTTCGACGGCCTCCTCGCCCAGAACCCTCGCTGGGTCCGCGGGACAGCAACACCCCCAAGCCTCATCGCGGCTGCCAACAGCACATACGCCACGACCTTCACTTCTTTCGTCGGCCTTTCCTCGTCAGACACTTTCAACGTCTCCCATCCCGTCGAAGGCAGCTTTGTCACCTGGCCGCAAACCGGCGCCATTCTCAAGGATGCTCCCCACCCGGAAGGCGCCAAACTTCTCCACAACTTCATGCTGAGTGACGAGTACCTGAAAGCTGGCGGAACTTGGAGCGTCAGGAGTGATATCGACGGCCCGAATGGGCTACCAAAGATTGTGGATGTGAAGGGCACGAATGCGTCGGCTTTCGCGGGGTGGATGAGTGATCGGGCGAATGTGGAGAGGTTGAGGTTCTTCTTTGAGGATAGGATTGGAACGCCGGAGGGACTGAGTCCGCTTGAAGATGACCTTTGAGAGGTAGCGAGGATTGTGCGCGAAGTTTGACGAGAAGTTCAATATGTGGAGAGGTTTGTAGCACCTTTAGCTATTGGTATTTCTCAATTTTCTAAATGTATATATGGTAACATGACGACTTCGAAGTTGGTTGCAGAAGTTCAGGGTCAACAGGATGGTAATCACCGAATATGAAGCTTTTTCGTCCTTGTACCTCGATCTAAATTTGTGTACGCAATACGACCAGCTGGAGGAAGCCAATGGAATACACGTCTCCCATACCACGAACAATTTCACGACGCGTGTGGTCCTGTTTTCGGGGGTCAAGGTAAAGCCAGAGACCAATGATCGCAGCCAATGAACACCAGTATTTATCCGCCTGACAAAACACACGATTACTTTGTACTCGCAGCCTCACGCGGCTTCAGGAGCTGAACGTCGCTCTCTTGCGCTCCAACGCCTTCACGAGCTTCGCCGCAAATGCCACCGAATCGACGGGTACTTATCGAGCCAAGGGAACCAATCAACGAACCACGTCTGACTCGGGCGGTAAGGTACGGGTCAGTGTAAGTAGGCATTCCCGGCGCCAAAGAGAGCTCAGCTCGCTATTCAACGGCAGAGCGTAGTCGGCTATCCTTCTACGAGCAGACTTCGTCCTGACGAAATCCCGCTCCATTTACTGTTTTTTCCACATCCATTATGGAGGCCCGCTACTCACAGCCTACACTCGGCGTCATTTCCAGCGAGTCCGGTGAGCTGCAAGTCAAACCAGGGCAAGATTACTCCTTTGACGACAACGATCAACTGCCTTACATATTACTCAGAAATCTTGGCCATGGACACAGCGTCAACGTAGAAAAGATTCAGGACAGGTGTATCGAATCTGTTTATGCCCGAAAGGTCTTCCGGATATGCAATCCACGTGACGAAAGGAAACGCATCTTCGACAATGAAATCAAGGTCATTCAGCGCCTCGAATCTCACCACCACGTTATTTGCACCTTTGCCACATATGTCGCCAAAGGAGAAGTAGGCTTATCCTGGGCTCAGTAGCGGACAGTGGCGTTCCAGAGGTGTTTCTGCACGATTTCAAAGAGCGTAGCTCAGTTTCGGCTGAAGGGCGCCGTATCCTCGAGTTGCCATTTCAATGCCTTTCAAGTGGTTTATCCTTTATGCATAAACACGAAATGAGCCATAAGGACATAAAGCCCCACAACATTCTTATTCACGGAACAATAGTTATTCGCTCTGTGAAGCTCCCAGCAGACGTTCTATATCCCCCCAGGCGCTCTCAACTTAGCGCTTTTTCCAGCGCTCATGCGGAGTCATGGCTACTTTGTTAAGATCGCCAACCTCCTTCAACTCGGTGGAGACAATGGCCAAAACATGGCGAGCTCCAAGCGCCTCATCATTCGCGTGGACGTATGCAACAGCAGTTCGCATAATGTTCTTGATGGTTCGATCCTACCACGCCTGTTAGCGTCAAGCCATCTAGGGGAACAAACGGGTCAGCACTAACGTTGAGCTTCAGCCTCCCGAGAGCTGAAAAGACATCCTCTGTCCAGGAGTCATCCACCTTCAACTCACTATTCGCAGAGATCAGCTTCTTCCAGATGGTTGACTGTGCACCTTCCGAAAGGTCGGGATACGAGATCATGACATGAATTCGACTCTTGAACGCATCATCATAGTCTTCCTTCCGGTTGGTTGTGAGGAATGAGACGCCTTGGAAGTACTCAATCTTCCTGAGGAACACTATTGCCTTCAGGTCAGAAAAAATTCAAAAGTGCTTCCTGGAGGAGGTAGAGAGCCACGTACCTGCCACAATTGCATTCCGGTCCATCTCAGCCGAGTTTCGTTTGCATAAGAGGACGTCGGCCTCATCGAGGAGGGAAACAGCGTTCCATCTCTTCAAGAGATCGAAGGTTTCGTTCAACCTTTCCTCCAGTATTGTGACATCAGTGCTCAGCTCCCCACCCGAGATGGAATACAATGGTCGCTCGAGATAGTCTGCCACACTTTCTGTGCATCTCGTCAGCTTTTATGAACTGCGATTCGCAGGTATTAACTTACCAGCAGTAAGTGTCTTGCCCAATCCAGGCTTCCTATTTGTACACGTTAGCGATGCATATCTTACACGGCGCTACACTGGGAAACGTACCCGTGCAAGAGAAAGATCAACCCCAGGCCCTTCCCAGGCATCACGTCGTCAAACACATTGGACTTGATCTTGTGACCTTTAACCAAAGCCTGGACCAGATCATTCGTTTGGGGCTCGAGTCGAAGAGATTCGAAAGCGACTGTATTCCACCTCACATCGTTGAGTTCATCGCTGAGCAGCCACAACCATTCCTTCTCTTTAAGAACAAATGCAGGGATGAGAGCAGAAAACAGGAGCTCAAACTGATCTTTGGAGACATTGAAACTGTCTATAACTGCTTCTGACAGACCTGGAAGATCTTCTATATTAAGTTCAGGCTCGTCTTCGGTCTCCTAGGTATTGGCGAAGGACTTGAACGCCATCACATCTCCGTCGTCCTCCATATTGAGCTCGGAGCCTTCGGAATCGGAGTCCCTCAAGTGCCTGCGGCGGCGCCTGGGCTTGGTATCCCTGTTGATGAGCATGCCTTTTGCCCTCACCTTCATTTTCGCTTTGCTCTTCTTGAACTTGCTCTTAAAGTCTTCAAGCTCCGTGGCACTGTGGCGGTTTTTATCGACGTATGCCTTGAAGTCAACAATAGCACGCCCATCGATCTATCTCTTTCATTAGCTAACTGTCTAAGCATGCGAGAATAGTTTCCGCAAAAGAAGGTCAGTAAGCAATACGACGTACCTACTTCGCATACAGCAAAGGTTTGAAAATTGTATCGTAATCACCGAAACTCTGCTTCCATGCAGCACCGCTATAAGTCTGGCACAAAAATGCCGACAAGTCTTTGCCGAGCACCTTTTGCAGCGTTGCCGATCTTGCCGTCAAGGTTTCCTTCAAGGTATCCCAATCCCGACAGTGCTCGTCTGGAACCAGAGGCAAGTCCGAGATCTTGCACATCTGCATCCCCATGAATGGAAGAGAGAAGGCTTGTCGAACCAGTCCAGGTGACGCACCATCAAATTCGATCCTGAATCCAGTCATCTGCCACACATACACCTGCCCCACTTGCAAGCAAAAGTGGCCGTCTCGATAGTGTGGCCGTCTCGATGGTGCTTTACGTTATAAATTTAATAGCTTTATAGAAGGGTGTTGTTGTGTTCTAGTATTGGTGGACTGGGGCGGCTAATGACTTTCTGTAGGTGACTGTACATCACTCTCTTATCAACCACACGCGCATTCTCATGATATGGTGTGACGCAGCAGTTAATTCGCGTCATATACTTCGCATGAATCCTTCTTACCAAACAACCCCAACTTCACCCCCCAACCTCCTTCAAATGACGTACTTTTACTGGCATCTGCCCATTCGTCACATATCTCTAAGACATCCTTACACTTTACCCTTATAGCCCTTATAGTATCATCCCGTAAGGGCAGCCGCTCCAGAAACGGCTTCCCCTCTACCATACCCTCCCCCCTCACCACGTCAATAATGCGTTCTGCAGCTCGATCCAGATCACCCGGCTGCTGTCCCTGCATTTTCTTCAATTCATCTAGTAGCGTCTTTTCCACACCGTCATGCATGCTCTCAGGATTCGTGCGCGAAAAAAACAAGCCGGTCTGGGCTCAGGATGTTTGTGCGGAACTGGCCGGGTTGACCAATCATGGAGCGAATGCCTGGGGCGAAGGCTGTGGTCTCGATCTAAAAGTGTAAAAGATTCCTGATACACAAGTGAATATGTATTAGCCTAGAGAAGCAACGGTAGAGTGTACCTTCGAGTGCGTATTTCGTCGCGTTGTACGGCGCTGCGCTAAAATCGCCCTCCCAACCTGACCTGGAGCCCATGAATACAATGGTACCGCTGTTCTTGGAGCGAAAGTAATGCAAAATTTCGCCAGTCACGTTTATGGTGCCGCACACATTGACTAGAAAGTTGTTAAGGTAGTCCTTTGGGCTGTGCGACGTGAGCGGGAGTCCCACTTCACCGGCTGCTAAGAACGTAAGACAGACCCAGCCTCTTCGATGAACGCGCCTTGCAGATAGCTAGCATTGTTTACCAAAACGTTGATTGTGCCGAACATTTTGATAGCCTCCATGACGACGTTCTTCACCGTCTCCGGCTCGGTGATGTTGTTGAAGGACGGTATTCTTAGGCCGGTTCAGTCACGTGAACGGCATCACGTGACTCACCACGGACCATATATATATAGTCCTCTCAGATAGTTTCCACTTAATTACTTAATTAATTACTTTCTCCTACTTACTTAGAGCCTTATTTTAATAGGTTATAAGCCTAGAGAACTTGCATAACTATTACTAAGTTTCTTTTAAGCTTTAAGTACTACTATATACTTATTACTAGTAATAATAGTATAAGCTATATATATACTATAACTATCCTTATTAGCTTAATTTAACTACTATTTATAGTACTTAATATTATCCTTAATAGTATTAAGAGAAAATAGGTTAATCTATTTATATAGACCTATAAACTAGATATACTCTACTAATTTATCTTATAACATGTTTTATAAGCGAGCGCCGCATACAAGCGAGCGCCGCACCCTACTAACTTTTCACACCTTTACAAGCATATAACTCAACTAATTTATAAGCTACTATATAGATTTTGAAATAGCATATTAAATAGCATCTAAAGAATCTTTTTAGTATGTACGTGAATTATGCCCAGGCTCCCTACACCTTGTGCAGCGCGCTAGAGCCTGGCGGCTGAGGCCTGATTACTCTCCACCTTAACGCTGTTCACGCTCTATCTACTGATTAGCCTTCTTTTAAGCAAGTATATCCTCTCCTTCTCCCTTTGTTAAGGTCCCCTACCTCTGTATATGCTTCTTTTTGCGCTGCCTACGCTTTGTTGCTGCCTCGTTGGCTTTCTCAAGGCTAGTAATCCAATCGCGCATCAGCTCAGCTGAGAGCATCATAACCTCTGCCCCTTTCTTAAGCTGGCTAATTGCCTTAATAATCAAGGCTAGTGATAAGCTCTTGTGCCGCCGTACGTGATCACGTATTAACGTTGATTAAGCCTCAAGCTCACGTACGTTGCTCAGCGTACGAGCTTCCCAGAGGGCGTCTAGTAGAGAGGCTGGTGGTGTAGGCGTATAGAGCTACACATCTAGCTTTAATAGAACTACGTCTAGCTAGAGAGGCATAAGGCCTGCGCCTTAAAAGGCTGAGTAGATATTAGCTGCCGTAAACGATCGCGTGAAGGCTGCCTTAAAGGCTGGCAGAAACTTGAGCTTAGTAATATGGTTAATATAGTGGCAGATTAGATCTTTAATCTCATAGCTATACGCGCGCTTTAATGGCGAGAAGTAGCTAACGTTAAGAGGCTGAAGTAGGTGTGACGAGTAAGGCAGTATATAGAGCGTATAGATATTATTCTCCTTGTAGAGCTCTTGAAACTCAAGAGAGTAGTAGCTCTCATGGCCGTCAAGGACAAGCAGGCGACGGGCGCCTATTACTTGAGCCTTTATATAAGCGTTAAAGTGCTTTAGCTATTTAAGTCCTAGCTTATTATTCGTCCAGCCGTTATTGCTAACAGCAATGGCCTAGTCGCGCGGAATATCCTCCTCATACTAGGTAGATAGGTGGTGCTTGCTAGCAAAGATAATGAATAGTGGGATAGCCTAGCTAGCAGCGTTAATTCCTTAGATAACTATCACCCACTCGTAATTACCTAGCTGGATAGCCTTTGGCTAGCCTCTCCTCTCTAACCCTGTTATGATAAGCTAAGTCATGATCTTGCCCATTATAAAGCTAGCCTTATTAAAGTTGTAGACGTCCTCATTACAAATGCTATACTTAGCTTTTGTCTACTCTACAAGCTCAAACTAGCTTCTAATCAACACAGGATCTTCGCATAGAGCTCTCTACCTATCATAGGCCTAGTTAAAACGTGTTTTAAGGCTATTAGTACGCTTAATAAAGTTGCGTGGCTAGTGGATACTAACCTGACCTCTACCACGCGCTACTAGCAGCTTATCAGCTATATCACGTATAGCTGCGTACGTAGGCGCAAATCCGCGTTCATCTAGGTCAAGTATATAGCTAACAATCACCTCCTCTTCTAGCTGTGTGAGCTTCTTCGAGTTGGGCTAGTAATCACGTCGGAAAGAGATACTAGCGCGTCGGCGGTAGAGTGTTCTGTCAGACATATTGTAGACTGTAGCAGCAGCGCGATTGCTCTAGATTTGATTGGCATTGATAGATGAGATAGTAAGCTGAATATCTGCTTCATTTGAAGACAATTAAGTAACGTTATGTGGAGCCATTATACGTTGAGATGAAAGAGGTGCGCAAACTTGGTGAGGTATGGCGCTCGCTTATACGCGGTGCTCGCTTATGAAACACGTTACTACTTTAAAGATACCTAAAATAAAATAAGAATATTTAAATACTCTTATATTACTACTAAAGATAGCTAGCATTATTACCTACTTTATAGTAGTTAGAAAACTAGAAGGCTAGTACTAAGAAAGTAGTAGTAGGTACTAAAGAAAAACTAAGGCTAAGATACTAGCTAGCTCCTTTAAAATACTAACCTTATAAAAATTACTCTATACTAAACGCTAGCTATCTTAATTCTATTAGCCTAAAGCTTAAAAGAGTATAAGGCTATTACTATAGCATCCTTATTAGCTTCCTTATATTATTATTATAACCTATGCCTTAGACTAGTTTAGACTACTAAATCTTAATAATACCTTAATCCTAAATACTTCTCTTACTTTATAGTATAGTTTAGATATCTTTATAACTATCTATCTTATTAGGACTTTATAGGCTATTACTTTAGTCTTATATTTTTAGCCTTATTTATATTATTATTATTTTTTAGTGCTACTATAGGCTCTATCTTATTATTTCTATCCTCCTATAAACTCTTTAGCCTTAAAGTATACTTTTAACTATTATAAAGTCTAACTTTAATAGTTAAGCTACTAAGCTAACTATCTTTACTATAGTAACTTAGTATACTACTACTACTATAGTAATAATAGCTATAGTAACTTTAACTTTCTTATCCTATTCTTTAACCTTCTTATCTTATTTTTTAACCTTAACGTAACTTATTCTAATAAAATAGTAACTAAAGGAACCTTAAATAGTAATACTAGCTTAGGGCTTAGTATATCTATTAATGCTATTACACTCCTTAAATTACTTAGTAGGTACCTAAATATTACTAAGGGGTATACTTGCTAAGTCCTAATCCATGTTAGGGGAGGCTAGTTAGTGTAAGGTGTATATATTAGGTAGTAGGCTTTAGTAGTTTAAGAGGTAAATGTGTTAAAGTAACTAATTCTATAATTAACTATAGAATAACTAAGTATTAATCTAGGTAAGAGATAAACTATAGAGAGTTAACTACAAAGAATTAGAATTAGAAAGATAAAGGAAATCTATCTAGTCTTTATACTACTTATTCTGTCCCTTCGCCTTGTCCTACTACATCTGCTACATCTATTATGTCTGTAGCACGCGTATTAGACTAAGTAATAGGTGCTACGTCTGCTACGTCCTCTTAGCACGTAGTATACTAAGCACATTACCTAACCTACTAACGTTAACCTACCCTACGTATTACTATATTACTATCCTCTAGGCTTAATACCTTCTACGCTGCATTATCTAGCTCTAGATACCCTGTATCCTTTCTATTTATAATATTATCCCTCTCTTTAGGATTATTATCTTAATAACCTAAGAGGTCTAGCAGCCACGCCGTATCTAGCTATAGCTAATATATAAAGCGCGCGTTCCCCTTATTAACTATAAGATTATATCCTCTATAGATGTTTTAAGATCTCCTGCCTAACTATACCTAAGGTTTTATTAACTAATTACAAGTAATCTTATATTGCTTAGATTCATGCTATAGACTACGTCGTAGTAAAACTATATTATTATTATTATTATAAGAAGAGCCTTTACTATTTCTTATCTCTAGAGGGTAATTGTACTAAGTATATTTTAGCTAGGGCGAAATATTCTCTCTTTCCTTCTAAAGAAGAGTTTACTGCTTTAGCTTAGAAGCGTTAGTAGCTTTATTGTAAGCTTTAAAAGGTTAAGCAATATAAAGTTAGGCTTAATTATTAAAAGTTAGATCTAGAAGATTAATTAGACTTAACTACTAATAAGGAGCAGGAGTTATTTATAGATAAAAAACCGTTTATTGCTAAGCTAGAGGCTCTTAAAAAGAAGATAGGCATCTAGAAAAGCCTTGCTAAGGAATCTTATATAGTTACTACTAAAGTTCCTTTATTACTGCAACCTAGACTATTAACTAACCTAGGCTAGCTATAGGCTAATATCTCTTCTAACCTTTCCTTTAATCCTTCCTTATCTTTTAACTTTTCTACTTTCCTAGTAGATATAGATTTGCTGCCTTTAGATATTATTAGTAATATCCTTTTACTAAATCCTTATAGCCCGTAAGATTCTATAATAGTTCCTAGGTATTCTAGCTATCTAGCTAGTCCTTTTACTTAACTAAGTATTTCTACTAGCGCTTAAATTTTTGCAGGTCCTTAATCTCTTTAACCTTGTAATCTTTATCCTTAAGCTTAATTCGTGTCTTAACTTTAGCGTCTAGTAGTGCTAGTTTAAGGAGGGATTTATAAAAGATAAGGTATATATATATACTTTTAAAGAGTTTTAGTTTAAACGTAATAGGTCCTTTAGCCTCTAGGATCTAAAATAGTCCTATTTAGAGGTTATCTAATTTATTGTATAGCTATTTAGTTTTTAAATTTTTTTATAATAGGAAAACTTTATCCCCCTCTTTAAGGGTTAGTCCCTTAAGCCTTTTCTTATTTACTAATTTAGCTGTTATAAGGTTCCTTTAAGCAATTCGTTAGCTTAATTTGTTATATAATTCGCGAAGTAGTTATGCCTTATTATTAGCTCTAGCTAAAAGACTTTTAACGTCCTTAGGATCCTAATAAGCGATTAGCTTATATCTATAGTTTGCGTAGTGCAGTAAGTATCCTATTATTAAGGATCTTATACTATTATAGGCTAATTACGCTATTAGCATGAGTTTAACCTAGTTATCCTATAGCTTATTAGTATATATTTTTAGATACTGTTCTAGTGTCTAGTTTGTTTGTTCTATCTAACTATCTATCTATAGGTAAAAGCTAGTTAAAAGCTTCTTATTAACTCTAAGCTTTGCTAGGAACGTGCTCTAATACTTAGAGGTAAATAGTGTTCTATAATTAGTAATAAACTATTCTAGTATACTATATTAACTAATAAGTACCTTAGTTACCTTATAAGCTATTTCTTTAGCTATAACTATTTCTTTTATAGGTACGAATATTAATGCTTTAACGTGTTTCATAAGCGAGCGCCGCGTACAAGCGAGCGCCACACCTTACCAAGTTTGCGCACCTCTCTTATCTTAACGTATAATGGCTCCACACAACGTTACTTAATTGTCTTTAAATGAAGCAGATATTCAGCTTGCTATCTCATCTATCAATGCCAATCAAATCTAGAGCAATTGCGCTACTGCTACAGTCTATAATGTGTCTGATAGAACACTCCACCGCCGACGCGCTAGTATCTCTTTCCAACGCAATTGCTAGCCTAACTCGAAGAAGCTCACACAGCTAGAAGAGGAGGTAATTGTTAGCTATATACTTGACCTAGATGAACGCGGATTTGCGCCTACATACGCAGCTATACGCGATATAGCTAATAAGCTGCTAGTAGCGCGTGGCGGAGGTTAGGTCAGCGTCCACTAGCCGCGCAACTTTGTTAAGCGTACTAATAGCCTTAAAACACGTTTTAACTAGGCCTATAATAGGTAGAGAGCTCTATGCGAAGATCCTGTATTAATCAGAAGCTGGTTTGAGCTTGTAGAGCAGATAAAAGCCAAGTATAGCATTTATGATAAGGACGTCTACAACTTTAATGAGGCTGGCTTTATAATGGGCAAGATCATGACTTAGCTCATCATAATAGGGTTAGAGAGGAGAGGCCGGCCAAAGGCTATCTAGCCAGGTAATCGCGAGTAGGTGACAGTTATCTAAGGAATTAACGCTGCTAGCTAGGCTATCCCGCTATTCATCATCTTTGCTAGCAAGCACTACCTATCTGCCTAGTACGAGGAGGATATTCCGTGTGACTAGGCCATTGCTGTTAGCAACAACGGCTGGATGAATAATAAGCTAGGACTTAAATAGCTAAAGCACTTTAACGCTCATATAAAGGCTTAAGTAATAGGTGCCCGTCGCCTACTTGTCCTTGACGGCCATAAGAGCCACCACTCTCTTAAGTTTCAAGAGCTCTGCAAGGAGAATAATATCTATACGCTCTATATGCTGCCTCACTCGTCGCACCTACTTTAGCCTCTTAACGTTAGCTGCTTCTCACCATTAAAGCGCGCGTATAGCTATAAGATTAAAGATCTAATCCGCCACTATATTAACTATATTACTAAGCTCGAGTTTCTACTAGCCTTTAAGGCAGCCTTCACGCGATCGTTTACGGCAGCTAATATCTGCTTAGCCTTTCAAGGCGCAGGCCTTATGCCTCTCTAGCCAGACGTAGTTCTATCAAAGCTAGATATGCAGCTCTATACGCCTACACCACTAGCCTCTCTACTAGACGCCCTCTAGGAAGCTCGTACGCTAAGCAACGTACGTGAGCTTAAGGCTTAATCAACGTTGATACGTGATCGCGTACGGCGGCACAAGAGCTTATCACTAGCCTTAATTATTAAGGCAATTAGCTAGCTTAAGAAAGGGGCAGAGGTTATGATGCTCTTAGCTAAGCTGATGCGCGATTGGATCACTAGCCTTAAGAAAGCTAATGAGGCAGCAACAAAGCGTAGGCAGCGCAAAAAGAAGCATATACAGAGGCAGGGGACCTTAACAAAGGGAGAAGGAGAGGATATACTTGCTTAAAAGGAGGCTGATTAGCAGATAGAGCGTGAACAGCGTTAAGGTGGAGAGTGATCAGGCCTTAGCCGCTAGGCTCTAGCGCGCTGCACAAGGTGTAGGGAGCCTGGGCATAATTCACGTACATGCTAAAAAGATTCTTTAGATGCTGTTTAATATGCTATTTCAAAATCTATATAGTAGCTTATAAATTGGTTGAGTTATATGCTTGTAAAGGTGTGAAAAGTTAGTAGGGTGCGGCGCTCGCTTATATGCGGCGCTCGCTTATAAAACATGTTAGTTAATTAGTTAACAATTACTAATATTAAGTTATATAGCTGTGCTAATCTAGGTTCTAATAATCTTAGGAGCTTTATAATAAAGTCTATTATAACGCTAATCTATAAGCGTGTAGGTAGTTCTAGTGATTAGATTAATCTATAGGGCTTATGTCTCTTAGGCTTATTTCTAGAATAGGCTAAACAGTCGCCTATTGCGTTCTAAACTATTTTTTATATATTAGGGATTAAGTACTCGTTTAAAATCTATTAAACTATTTTGTTAATCTTAGGGTATCTATATTCCTTAGACTCGTATAGCTTCTATATTAGGGTTAGTACATAAGCTTTGTATAGTATAATCTATTATTCCTTATCTTAGGGTAGTCCTATCCTAAGGTACTTAACTAGGTTATATTCTACCTTCTATTCTAAGGTTAATTAACAGTAGTCTATAAAGTTATATACCTTAGGTCTCTAATAATTAATCCTAGCTACCTTAGTTAATTAGGGTTAATTATAGCTTATACTGCTATTATTGTCCTTTTATAGGATCGCGTTGTGCGTAATAGGTTAGTCTATTTCTTAAAGGTTAGATTTTTAGCTAAGAGTATCTACTACTCTATTTAGCAATCCTAGGCGATAGTATACTTTAAAATTGTAATCTACTATTAACTTAGCCTATCTAACCTATTGTTAGTTAAGTTTCTTAGTTATTATAAAACTTATTAGGTTCTAGTAATCTAAATATACCTCTACCTAGTATGTAGCGCTAACTAACTAGGCTTACTATTATTTAAAGGCGTCTACTATCGCTAGCAGTTCCTTGTCGTAAACGTTGTAGTTAAGCTCTACGCTTATAAACTTTTATAAGTAGTAGAATACTAGTCTTTACTTTTTATTATTACCTTACTATAAGAGAATTGCTCCTAAGGCGTAATCTAATGCATCTGTTTCTACTTGCAGTAGTCATTCCGGGTCGTATATCTATAGTATAGGGGCTAATAAGAATAATTCTTTAAGCTTTTTAAAAGCTTTTTACTATTCCTATCCCTAATAGAATCCTTTCTCCTTCTTAGTAATCTCTATAAGAAGCGCTGTAGTCTTTAAGTATCCCTAAATAAACTTTTAATAGAAGTTTGCAAATCCTAAAAAGGATTATATGTTTTTAACTATTTTAGGCGCTTTTATATCCTATATAGCCTTAACTTTCTTTGGGTCTATAGCGATGCCTTCTTATAAAATAATAAATCCTAAGTAGTCTATCTCTATAATGTAGAATTTATATTTTTCTAGCTATAGGGGTAATTAATATTCCCTAAGCTTCCTAAGCACCTTCTTAATATATTTAATATAATTTTTCAGTATCCTTAAGGTATACACTAGTATATTGTCTAGGTACGTAGTTATAAAAACGTCTAAGTATTTATAAAGTGCTCTATTAATAAGCGCCTAAAACGTTGTAGGTATATTTATTAGCCTAAAGGGTATAACTATATACTCGTATAATCTATAATAAGTCTTAAAGGCTATTAGCTATTTAAAGCCCTTAGCTATCTATATTTAATAGAATCTGTCTTGTATATTAAATTTTGTAATCTACTTAACTTCTTAGAGGTAGTCTATAAGTTCCTAGATTAGAGGAAGAGGGTAATAGTTCTTCCTTATAATGTAGTTAAGCTATCTATAGTCTATATAAAGTTATAGCTTTCTATTTTTCTTTAAAGTAAAGATAATTAGTAAAGCTATTAGGCTTACACTCTCTTATATATATCTTTACTTTATATTTTTTTTGTGAAAAGGTAATAGAGATATAGCAGAGATAGTCAAAATAGTAGTAGATTGATAGTAGATT
>ML977003.1:122935-142019 GCA_010015675.1 Byssothecium circinans | reverse complement strand
TACTACTACTACTACTACTACTACTACTACTACTAACTAGAACTATAAGAACTAGAAACTATATACGTACTACTATAAGTAAAGCTATAAGGTATAAAACTACTAGTAACTATACCTAGAGAAGAAAAAGGCTAACTATAAAAAGTATAAGAAAGACTAAGAGAAAAGGAAACTAGCTATAAATAAATATTAGGAATAAGCATCTATACTAATACTAGTAGTTAACGTAGTTACTTACTAACTAGTAACATATTTTATAAGTGAGCGCCATATATAAGTGAGTGCTATACTCTACTATCTTTTCACACCTTTATAAGCATATAACTCAACTAATTTATAAGCTACTATATAGATTTTAAAATAGCATATTAAACAGCATCTAAAGAATCTTTTTAGCATATACGTGAATTATACCTAGGCTCCCTATACCTTATGTAGCGCGCTAGAGCCTAGCGGCTAAGGCCTAATTACTCTCTACCTTAATACTATTCACGCTCTATCTGCTAATCAGCCTTCTTTTAAGCAAGTATATCCTTTCCTTCTCCCTTTGTTAAGGTCCCCTGCCTCTGTATATGCTTCTTTTTATGCTGCCTACGCTTTGTTGCTGCCTTATTAGCTTTCTTAAGGCTAGTGATCTGATCGCACATTAGCTTAGCAAAAAGCATCATAACCTCTGCCCCTTTCTTAAGCTAGCTAATTGCCTCAATAATTAAGGCTAGTGATGAGCTCTTATGCTACCATACGTGATTACGTATCAACGTTGATTGAGCCTTAAGCTTACGTACGTTAATTAGCGTACGAGCTTCCTAGAGGGCGTCTAGCAGAGAGGCTAATAGTGTAGGTATATAAAGCTATATATCTAGCTTTAATAGAACTACGTCTAGCTAGAGAGGTATAAGGCCCGCGCCTTAAAAGGCTAAGTAGATATTAGCTGCTATAAATAATCGCGTGAAGGCTACCTTAAAGGCTAGCAAAAACTTAAGCTTAGTAATGTAGTTAATATAGTAGTAGATTAGATCTTTAATCTTATAGCTATACGCGCGCTTTAATAGTGAGAAGCAGCTAACGTTAAGAGGCTAGAGTAGATGTGACGAGTAAGGTAGCATATAGAGCGTATAGATATTATTCTCTTTATAGAGCTCTTAAAACTTAAGAGAGTGGTAGCTCTTATAGCTGTTAAGGATAAGTAGGTAATAAGCGCCTATTACTTAAGCCTTTATATAAGCATTGAAGTGCTTTAGCTATTTAAGTCCTAGCTTATTATTTATCTAGCTGTTGTTGCTAACAGCAATAGCCTAGTTGCGCGGAATATCCTCCTTATACTAGGCAGACAGGTGGTGCTTACTAGCAAAGATGATAAATAGCAGGATAGCCTAGCTAGCAGCGTTAATTCCTTAGATAACTATCACCCACTCGTGATTGCCTAGCTAGATAGCCTTTAGCTAGCCTCTCCTCTCTAACCCTATTATGATAAGCTAAGTCATGATCTTGCCTATTATAAAGCTAGCCTTATTAAAGTTATAGACGTCCTTATTATAAATGCTATACTTAGCTTTTGTCTACTCTATAAGCTTAAACCAGCTTCTAATTAATATAGGATCTTCGCATAGAGCTCTCTACCTATCATAGGCCTAGTTAAAACGTATTTTAAGGCTATTAGTACGCTTGATAAAGTTGCGTAGCTAGTAGACGCTGACCTGACCTCTACCGCATACTACTAGCAGCTTATTAGCTATATCACGTATAGCTGCGTACGTAGGCGCAAATCCGCGTTCATCTAGGTCAAGTATATAGCTAACAATTACCTCCTCTTCTAGCTATGTAAGCTTCTTTGAGTTGGGCTAGTAATCGCGTTAGAAAGAGATACTAGCGCATTAGTAGTGGAGTATTCTATTAGACATATTATAGACTATAGCAGCAGCGCGATTGCTCTAGATTTAATTGGCATTAATAGATGAGATAGCAAGCTAAATATCTGCTTCATTTTAAGACAATTGAGTAACGTTATGTAGAGCCATTATACGTTAAGATAAGAGAGGTGCGCAAACTTAGTAAGGTGCGGCGCTTACTTATACGCAGCACTCACTTATGAAACACGTTAGACCTTAACATTTTAAACACCCTTAGAAAGATATCTAAGATATATGACACCCAATCCTACGGTAACGCTAGTAAGGTCGCTAAACTTAATCTCTTCTATAGAGATTGCACTAAGCTTAAAGGATAGCTTCTATAACTTAAGTTATACTTTAAGTTCGCAGCTAACTCTATCAACGAAACTGATAAAGCCTCCTTCGTAATAACCTACGTGCGTGGCGACGCTTAATGATAGATTAACCCTTACCTTATTAAGTACTTAAACCTAGACGATGATAATAATAAAGTCATGATACTCTTTAAAGACTACGCTTAGTTTAAAACCTATCTCTAATAGGTTTTTAGAGTCTTAAATAAAGTATCCATCACAGGACGAGCAGTATAGCGCCTATAATAGAAATGATTAGTAGCTAAGTATGCTATAGAGTTTTAACACTACGCAGTCTAGACTAGCTAGGATAATAAGGCACTTATAACTATGTATAGATAAGGCCTTAAGGATATTATTAAGACTAAGCTTATAAGATCTAGAGCTACTCTAATAACCTTAGAAGAATTGTACTAGGAATCTATTAGAATTAACGCAGAGCTATATAAGTTAGCTTTAGAGTTGCGCTAGGATAGACGTAGCAGACTTAGCATAGGCAAGTTAAAAAGTACCTATACTAAACTAAGGTACTTCCCTATAATAAAGCTAAAGCACTAATACTTAGACCCCTATAGGCTGTAGCTAATACAGCTTAACAATGTTAAGAAAGGGAAAGGGAAGGGCCACTACTATAATAAGGAAGCTAGGACGTGCTACTTATGTAGAAAGATAGGCCACATTACTAGAAACTATCACGCGAAGCTAGGAAGAGCTAAGCATATAGTCTAATAATAGTTAAATATAATTACATACTCCTATGCTTAGGGATGCCTCCCCAACGTTAAGGAAGATAATGAATAGGAAGTGATTAATTTAGGTAAAGAAAGAGAAGAAGCTATTAGATAGAAGATACAAGAGCTATCTATTAAAGAAAGAGTTAGTAAAGTAGCTAATTAGATATAGCACAATAAAGAAGTAGACACTATAGATAATAAAGTCTAAGACTTCCTTAATAACCTTAACTAACCCTTTAATGCGAAAGAATAATAACTTTAGAACTACCTAGCCAGCGAATAAGCTAAGGACGATGGCGGACCATCATAGGTAGATAGGGCTCTTCAAATTCTTAATAGGAAGAAAGAATACCTAGGAAAAGAAAATTAAGACCTACATAATCTAGAGGAATTACATTATACTAAAATTATGTAAGGAGACTATCCATGACGGATAGATAAAGACCTAATATAGTATAATAGCGAGGCCATACTAGACGATAACCCTATAGATTAAGGATGCTTAGGTTACAATAACTAGCACTAGGACGAAGAAAACCTAGACATAGGAACCAAGGATGAGTACCTTTACAAAGATCCATGCCTAGAGCTAATAAAGCAACGAAAGCTATAGCATAGGCAAGAGAAGGCTAGGAAGAGCTAAGCTAACTAGGTAGACCAAAAGCTTAAAGCAAAGGAAGGATTTTAATAAGCTACGTAGAAGGTAGGAACGACTAGCAAACTACAATATAACATAGACTATTAAAATAGAAACCACGGAAAGCTTAGCTTTACCTAGTATAATAATGACAGTTATCTTACCTACTATAATATAAAGGTAAATAAAGGCTACTTTCCCACTATTAAGAAAAACTGTAAGTTCAAATAGTATGACTGCTATGACGATAAATGCCTAACGTACTTATATGATAAATAAGCATGACTATAGTTTCTAGGTAAGAAAGACCCTATAGAGCTTATGAAGATAAATATAATTATTAATGGCATTTATACTTAGGATAAGTAGCAAATGTGCCTACACCCTAGGTGTGAGGGATACGCCAAATAGAAGGAAAAGAATAGATTTAGAGCATCTTTTTTTAGATCCTCACCTAACACTGCTAAAGGGCTGCATACCCTAGGAATAGTAGAAGAACGTTTAATTAAGATCCTAATCTATCTTAGTAGAAAAAGGATGAAGGTATTAGTAGACTTAGGGTTACAAGTAAACTATGTCTTAATAAAATATGTACTCTTAGCTAGACTAAAGATAATGTTAAAAGAAAACCCCTACCTACTACTTATAGCAAATAGACAAGCAATGCTAGAGTAGTTAGAGATTAGGAATAAGGTTATAATACTTATAGAAATCTAATACTACAGCGAGCGGATTACCTTAGACTATCTTAGGATGGCTACCCATAACGTCATATTAGGGATCCCTTAGCTAAAGAAGCATAACCTAGAAATTAACTAAAAGAATGATATGATATTATTAGTAAACTATGCCTACCAGCACACTTTAAAGCCCGCGCATTAGCAGCGATTAATGGCGGATGAGAAGGTAATTAATAATATTACTTTAATAAAGACGCGTTTAGTAAGGACGGTCAACTCTATAGACGCTGCTTAGTTAGCAGGTTAACAAGTAAGAGTAAAAGGAAAGAAGGCAACCCTAGATATCCCTAAAGAGTATAGAGAATAGGAGTACCTTTTTTAGGAAGACGTAGGCGCCACAGCACTACCTAAGCATTAACCCTAAGACTATGAGATCACGCTATAGAAAGGAAAGCAACTAACTTTTAGACTAATCTATTAACTATTAGAGAAAGAGCTAAAAGCTCTATAAGACTACATTAATAAAAGCATAGTAAAAGGCTACATTAGAGAGTTAAAGTTACTAGTAGGATACCTAGTCCTCTTCGCCCTAAAGAAGGATGGATTACTATAACTATGTATAGATTTTTAGAAGTTAAATAAGATTATAGTTAAGAATTATTACCCGTTGCCTAATATTAGAGAACTATAGGATTGACTAGCGCGTGCAAAGATATTCATGGCCCTTAACCTATAAGATAGATACTATCTAATCCGCATAAAGGAAGGTAAAGAATAGAAGATAGCATTTAGGATATAGTATAGACACTATAAGTATACTATAATGCCCTTTAGTCTTACTAACGCCCCAGTGACTTTTTAAGTATTAATTAACAACGTGTTGCGAACACACCTAGATATCTTTATAATTGCATACTTAGATAACATACTCATTTACTTAGAAAATGTTAAAGAATATATAGGACATGTTAAGCAGGTACTTTTGTGCCTAGACGCCGCAAATCTGCGTCTTAAGCTAAAAAAGTGCAAATTCTATAAGGAAGAACTTAACTTCCTAGGATTCGTAGTTAACACCACAGGAGTTAAGATAAGCCTAAAGAAAATATAGGTAGTATAAGATTAGCTAATACTAATAATAGTTAAAGGAGTGTAGGAATTCCTTAGATTCTATAACTTTAATAGAAGGTTTATTAAAGAGTACGCTTTAATAACACTACCCCTAGTGGGACTTACTAGGAAGGACGTACGCTTTATATAGATAGAAGAATAAGAAAAGGCATTTAAGACTCTAAAGAAGAAATGCATAAACCTACTAGTACTAGTAGTATTTAGGAGTAGAGAACTAATAAGGATAGAAATAGACGCATCTAACCTCACGCTTAGAGCAGTAGCTAGCTAGATAAGAGATAGTTAATAGCATCCTATTACCTACTACTTAAGAAAGTTCTCTAGACTAGAAGAACATTACGACGTATATAATAAGGAGTTAATAGTAATTATAGATTTACTAAAGCATTAGAGAGTCTACGTAGAAAGCTACTTAGAACTTACTATCTTTACTAACTATAAGAACCTACTCTACTTTATAATAATAAAATAACTTAATAGAAGATAAGTTAGATGGTCTAAGTTACTTAGATAATATAAGTTTAAGATCATGTACACACCTAGTAAGGATAACAGACAAGCTAATACCCTTAGCTAATAAAGTAATATTACAGGAATAAAAGAGACTGTTAAAGCACTAATATTGTAAGCTAATAAGGACGGATCCTTAGGACTAACCTAATAGCTGAATGGCATCCTATGAATTAACAATGAAGTCCTAGAGGAACTATAAGAAGAAATTATATAATAATATTATGATAATCCTATATACGGACACCCTAGCATTTAAAGGACTACTAAACTAATTTTGAGGAATTATAAGTTTAAAGGTATAAAAGAAAAGGCTACACGCTTTATTAGCTAATATGCGGACTGCTAGAAAAATAAGCACAGTACACACGCATCCTATAGAGAAATGCAACCTATTAAGTTACTAAGAAAACTATAGAAAGACATCTCTATAGACTTCGTGATAGGTCTACTAATATTAAGAGACCTTATAACTAGAATAACCTATAACGCTATCTTAGTAATCATTAATAGATTCATGAAATACGCGGAGATAATACTATTTAGAAATAACTATAACATAGAATAACTTAGACACGTAATCTTAGACTAACTTATTAGATACTATAGCATGCTAAAGTTAATTATTAGTAATAAAGATAAGCTCTTCATATTAAACTACTAGAAAACGCTGATAGCTATAATTAGAATAAAACGTAAGCTATCTATGGCATATCATCTATAGACGGATAGACAAATAGAAAGAATAAATCATATAATAAAGACATATCTATGAATTTATAGTAACGCCTAGTAGAATAATTAGGTTTCCCTTCTACCTATAGCTTAGTTAGCGTACAATAATAAGATATCAGAATCTATGGGATAGACGCCCTTTTACGCAAACTATAGGAAGCACCTAAATCTCTTTAAACGCACACTGCTAGGAGGGAAGGTAGCAGCGGCATTAATAATAATAGAGGACTTAAAGAACGTACACTAATAGTTATAGGTTAGCCTTAAAATAGCATAACGTAAAAGTATTTTATATATAAACATAAGACGAAAAATGGCACCTTAGCTAGAGAGGGGGGATAGAGTATATCTACTTATAAAGAATCTTTGTATAAAATAACTAAATAAGGGACTAGATAACAGAAAGGTTAGACTATTTTTAATATAGGCTAAAATAAGCCCTGTCAACTACTAACTCTAGCTACCTAAAGAAGCTAAGATACACCTAGTGTTCCACGTATCTAGACTAGAACTAGTAGACCCTAAAACGCTATTATAAAAAGTATTCTATTATAAAACTAAAGAAGATAATAAGTTTAAAGTTAAGAAGATAATAAACTACTAAGGAATAAAAGGCGACTAAGAGTACCTAGTTAAGTAGAAAGGTTACCCTAAAAGTAAAAATACGTAGGAACTAGCAATAAACCTTATAAACTACTAACAATTACTTACTAGCTATTATTAATAGCAGCGTCCTAAAAATTAGTAGAAAGACCTTTAAAGGTACCCTAGGTCTAAGGACCTAGCGTAGGGCTAATAGAGACTTTAGTAGAAAGCTTAAGGACTTCACTAGCTTTTATATCCTTAATCTTTTACTCCTCTACAGTAATCACTTCTTCTGCATGATGATCTAGAAGATCTATCTATAGACGCAACCTTTCTTTATAAGCGCGCGTAATGCGTAGCTCCTCTAACGCCTTCTTATGGGCCTTCATCGCGACGTCTTGCGTAGCATAAGTTTCCTTTAACTTCTTTTATAAATCCTCCTTCTGTAATAGCAACCGCTTAAATTCTAACTCTAATACCTAAACATTGCAACGCTGGCTACAACGTAGGCACTCGCTGCACTTTCTAGAATAAACGTGAACCTTGCACACGCAGCTATGCTTCTTATAAGCTAAACACTTCTTAACTATAGTCTCTCTAAAGGAATTAATAAATTTGCAAAGATAGTAGCGACGAATAGTACTAGACGGGATAGGTAGTTTAGGCATAGTTAAAGAGTAGGCAGCTAATAACATTTATAACGTAAGGAAAACTTAGTTATAAACTAAGCTAGGCAATAGTTACCTAACTTAGAGATAAGTTATAGAGGAAGGGGGGATAGTGTTATAATCCGCCTTACTAAAGCATTTAAGGTAGTTCGCAATGAACTATAGCAGCAGCCTTCACAAACTAGCTAAGTAAGGGAAGGGTCACATAACCTACTTAGTAATTAGTGAACCTTAGCGGTACTAATTATAGTAAGCATCTTATAGTAATTAGTAGTAATTAGTGCTACTTAGTAACTAAGCACGACTAAGCATAACTAAGCACTTTAGTATATAGATGAGCTTAATTCCTACATTATAGAAATCATATTTAACCTTTTCTTAGGATTATAATCTATTTAGTATCTCATACTTTATAATTATAAGCTCACCTAAGTTCACTAAGTGTACGCCCCTTAGATAAATATTATAACGTACTGTCGGAGTACTACTATGTGTCGCGAATTGATATCTCTTTAAGAGAACCAACTGAGCTCCAGAACCTAAGCATCCCTTGTCGCCTAAAAGCTCTTCAAGCCATCTCTAGTAACAAGCCTCCTGGACCTTAACACTACTATTAGAAAGGCTATACTAGCTTAGAATACTATATAGTATTTATTAATAATACTACTAGCTTTACTTAGGTATTAGCCTTTTAGAATAAAAGTAACTTCCCTATTATACTCTAGGATTTCTTAGAGAAGTATAAACACCCTAAGAGATACTACTATAAGATAAGAGTTAACTAAGCTAGTAAGAATACGTTTAATATAGTAAGAGATATCTATAAGGATTAAGGAATTAAAATAGAAACTACTAGTACTAACTAATACTAATAAAATAGTATAGCTAAAGTTACTATTTAACTTATTACTAAATAAGCCTATACTATAATAGATATAGAAAATATCCTCTAGTACTACTAGCTATTTATTATTAAGTTAATAGGCTATCTTTATAACCTTATATAATACTCTTATACTAGTAAGACGCCCTATAAGGCTTAGTAAGGTACTAAGCCTAATATCTCTTATCTTTACCTACTTAGCTATAAAGCTATTACCTATAAAGCTAACTATTACTATAAGTTAATTAATAATAAGTATAAACTATACTACCTCTTAGGCTATTAAGATACTTATATATATTAAGTCTTATTAGATAATAGCGTAGTAGTGCTC
The DNA here is from genome assembly GCA_010015675.1 of Byssothecium circinans. Taxonomy (NCBI): domain Eukaryota; kingdom Fungi; phylum Ascomycota; class Dothideomycetes; order Pleosporales; family Massarinaceae; genus Byssothecium; species Byssothecium circinans. The sequence goes on along the minus strand of ML977003.1, from coordinate 132,880 downwards.
TCCTTTAATATAGTTTTTATTAAAAAGAGGCCCTACCCTAATATAGTAAAAGACCTAACTCTTAAAACTAATACTAAACCTTAGCCTTTAAAGAAGCCTAAGCTATCTAATTAGGCTAATTCTCTAGATAAGAATATAGATTAAATTATCTCTATTAAAATTAATATAGATAGTTTATAACTACTAGTTAATATAGGTAATAATTTATACTATATAATACCTATTCCTACCTTAGTATTATCTTAAGCTTAGTTACTAATACTACTACTATTATTACGCACTATAACGCTAGAAGAGGATCTAATATAATAATCCCTAAATACTTACCCTAAACTCTATATTTCTTTAAGAAGTAATAAGAGTATACTTAACTTTAATAGTGCTTAGTACTATAGTTATAACCTAGCCTACGCTATAATCTACTACCTAATTAGTGTTATAATACTTACCTTTAAGTTAGCTATTAAACTAGCTAACTACTAATAGGCTAAGGTAGATATATAATAGAAAGAGTAGCTTAAAGCTATAAAGCTTAAACTAGAATCTTTTAATAGTAATAAGACCTAGACACTAGTACTAAAGCCTAGTAACTATTAAATACTTAGTAGTAAATAGGTATATAAGATTAAGTAAGGTACTAAAGGTAAAATCCTATAGTATAAGGCTAGGTAGGTTACACGTAGTTTTAAGTAAAAAGAAAGGATTAACTATAATAAAACCTTTATATTAGTTATTAAACTAATAAGTTATAAAGCCCTTTTTATAATTACTATAGTATTAGACTTTAAGATCTACTAAATAGACGTAAAAACAGCCTTTCTTTATAGTAATATTAATAGCATAATCTACGTTAAGTAACTTTATAAACTTATAGATAGTACTAACTAAGTATACTACCTTAATAAGGCCCTATATAGCCTAAAATAGTGCTTATGTATCTAGTATAGGATGCTTTTACTATACCTAAGTATACTTAGTTTTACACTACTTATATTAGATATAGGAGTATTTATTAAGGGAAGTACCTTTATTACTATCTATATTAATAACCTTCTTATTATAGGACTAAGCCTAACTAATATTACTAATATTAAGACTACCCTCTCTAACTAGTTTAAAATATATAACCTAGGTAAGTATTTATTCTACCTTAGTATAGAGATTATCTATAACTACTAAAATTATACCCTTTACCTATCCTAGAAGGCGTATATCTATAAGATTCCTACTAACTTTAATATACTTAATAGTAAGTTATAAGATATACCTATAGACTCTATAGGACTCTAAAAGTCCCCTAGTAATTACTAAGTATTAAAGTAAAAAATTAACTAGTTTTAATACGTAATTAGCTCTCTTATATATCTTATAATAGGTACCTAACCTAATATAGCTTTTATAGTCTCTTACCTATCCTACTATATATTAAATCCTATATAGGCGTATATAGTAGTAGTAAAATAAGTTTTCTACTACCTAAATAGTACTTAAGATATTAAGCTAATATTTAGAAGTATAATTAAAGTGCTAATAGACTATACTAATACCTTATAGGTAGATAATAAGGATATATAATAGTCTACCTTAGGCTATTTCTTTAATATAGGTAGTAGGGCTATTAGCTAGTTATTAAAATAATAAGTAACTATTACTTTATCCTCCTATAAAGCTAAATACGTTGCTAAGACTTAGGCTACTAAAGAGGTTATATAGCTATAAAGGTTACTCTAGGAACTACTTAACTAGAAAGGCACCTTAGTTACTATAGTTATATACGCTAATAACTAAGGCGTAATAGTACTTATAAAGAACCCTTAGTTCTATATACATACTAAGTATATTAACACCTATATGTATTTTATTTATAAAAAATAGGTAGAAAGGGAGGTTAATCTAGTATTTATACTTTCTAGGTTATAAATTACTAATAGACTAACTAAACTACTACTAAAAGATACCTTCTAGAAATTCTACTCTATACTTAGCCTTAAAAACTTCTACTAAAATTACTCTCTTAAACACCTATTTCTTAGGTACTTTAATAAAGCCTTACTTTATAACTATATGCTAGGGGGCTACTAGCTCTTATACTATTAATAGATAATAATTAGACTATAACTAAGCCTACTCTATAGAATAACCTACTATTAATAAGGGGATAAAGACGCCTACCTTACCACATGCTAGGTAAATACCTGCTATAATAACTACTCTATTATAGACTTATATCTACACTATTATAGGCTTATACTTCTTAACTCCTTTACCTTTAAGCATTTACTTTTTAGCATCTTATTTTAATGCACCTAGCTAATAGTAAAGCTAGAATACTCTTTCTAGATAGTAAGAACCCTCTATATAATTAAGCTAGGATACTACCTAGTTCTATACTTACGTACTACTAAAATAGGTAAGTAATACTAAGTTAACTTAACTATAGATATAGGATTAATACTTTCCTTTCCTAGTATACTAATACCTATACCTAGACTTAATTTATTTCTTATATACTAAACGTGTTAGAATTAGTTACTATAGCTACTAATTTACTAGTAAATTAAAATAAATATATATAATTCTATATAATACTATAGTACTATAAGGTATACTTTTACTAGCTACCTTAGCTACTTTTTAACTACCTTCTTTCTTTCTTCCCCTTTTATTCTTAGCTACTCTATAAGAGTAGCTAGTAGTATATTAATAGCTATATACTACCTATATAACTTTAGATTAAACACTACTATCCCTAAAGGCTATATTTAAGAGGAGATATCCTAATTTATTATCCTAGAACTTACTTATAATACTAACTTATCCCTTAGCCTATAATAATACTATAGACCTCCTAATAGGCTTCTTTAATAGTAAATTAATTACCCTTCTACCTACGCGTAAAATACTATATAGAAAATAGATTAGTTTACTATAATTTACTATAGAACCTACCCTTATACCTACTCTTCTAAATTTAGCTATTAGTATTATTACTCTTATATAGTAGCTTAAATATATAGTATACTACTTCCTAAATAAGCTATAGCTATACCTTAAGCCTATTACTTACTAAGATAGCACCTATAAGAAGAACTCTAAGCTATATATATACTCTATATATAAGAAGAATAAATAAGGTAAATAGATCTAGGATAAGGATAGTAAGTAAAAGATCTTTATAATTAAAGCTAAACTTTAGAATAACTAGTATATATCTAATACTGTACCTAGCTTTATTAATACCTTTTTATAAGGTAAGAATCTTTAAATTACTTTTATTAGCTACTTTATTATAAGCGCTAGCGCTTCTACTAGTTAATTAGCTAAGAACCTTAAATAGGATATTATTAATAAGGTAAACTTCTAGTAACGTATTCCACCACCGAAGCGGCTACACCCCCAAAGCGGCCACTTTTTCTTGGCAAGGAACATCAAAGAGTATTATCTTAATAACAAAGCTAAACCTTAATATTTTCTTTTGAAATTTTAAACCTAGATAGATATATATATAATCTAATAGCTATTAAAGTTTTATAGCCTTAGCTTACGTAATAAAATAGTTATTAACCTATAAAGTATTAGTAGTTAAAATCTACCTTATACTATAGATTAATACCTAAACGTTAGTAATATACTATATAACTTTTAGGACTTACTTATTAGTATATTAGTTAGTAGCTATTAAGTTATTATAGCGTGCAGCCTAGATTTAATACTATAATAGTAGGTATAAGGTAGGCGGTAAGAAAAATTAGTAAACCCTTTAAATAAAGTTATATATACTAGATATCCTTACTTCCTTCTTAGGAGGAGGATATTATATACTAAATAAAGCTATATATAAGTTTAAAGTAAGTAAATACCTCTAAAACTAAAAGATCTAGCCTAGTAAGTATAGGTTTTTATAAAAATCTTAACACTGCCTTATAATATAGCTTATATAAGCTATTTTCTAATAGCTAACTATTTATATTACTACTATATATATATATAAAGTTTATTAAAAGAAGAAAAGTAAGAATATCTAGCTAGATAAAATATTTAATTATATTTTTCTAATTTTAGGAAACTCTACCCTCCCTACGCTAATTCTCTAATAGGTCTAGGCTGCACGCTAAAATTTTAGTGCTAATAGGTGTATTATATATATATAAACTAGCTCTAAAGTTATTATAACTTATTTAGCTAGTTTAGTAGGTATTTATCCGCTATATACTAAGAGTAACCTAGTATTCTCTATACTTATATAGCTTACTAAGCTATTAGAAATCCTAGAATATTTTTTCATAATCCTTTTAGTCTATATTATATATATCTAGGTTTAAAACTTCAGCTTAATAGCTCTAATATTTAAATTGTTATTAAAGGTTGAATCTTTGATTTTCTGCCAAGCAAAAAGTGGCCGCTTCGGTGGTGGAATACGTTATACTTAGGTTACTATTATTACTAAATAAGAATAAGGTAATAAGGCTCTTTTTATATATAATAGTAATATATTAAACTACCCTATTATATATGGGAAAGGTTATAAAAGGTAAGCTAAAAGCTAAAAAAAGCTTTTAAATAGTTTTTAATATAAGCTCTATACCTATTATAAAAATAGGGGAATTAGTAACGTATTTTTTTACTTACTAGGCTACGTAGATAACTAATATACTACCTACTTAGCTAAGTGTATTATCTAGCTTATAGGCTTTAGGGACTATAAGGTAAAGAAGGAGGATAATTAGTTTAAAGACTTTATCTATCTTATATTAGCTTAATAGGATATAGTTTTAGGGTAGAGTATCTAAGGGGATATAGATCTAGGGGAGCTTTTTATAATTAGCCTTAAAGGGGAGTGTTAAAGGATAGTATTCTTAGGCTAGTTTAGTTACATGAATAGCGTTACGTGACTCACCACGGACTATATATATATAGTCCTCTTAGATAGTTTCCGCTTGATCACTCAATCAATCACTTTCTCCCACTCGCTTAGAGCCTCATTTCAACAGATGTCCAGCTGAAGCGGTAGTACAGCCTCACTCTGTAAGTGGGCAATATTGTCCACATTACGGACTGTGATGATGACTTGCTCTCTTCGCGCGATGAGGGCGGCTGCGAGGGACTTGCCAAATCCGGACGAACGCCCGGTAACGAACCAGGTGAGTTGCGGCATGCTTCCTTGACTAGCTAGTGATCGCAGTAAAGAGAGCGATAGATTGTTAGAGACGAAGTAGAATTGATGTTGTGTCACCGTCGACGGCGTATTGATAGACAGCAGCTTGTATACCATGGGTACCCCAGAGATCATCTTCCCGAGCTTACAGTTCATAAACCCAAACAACCCCTTGCCCATACCCGCCTGCTTGACGCGCATGGTGGCTCATCAAGGGTGGCTATGGGTACGTAATATTGCCGCCCGTGCCTCTTCTCACTGCATCGATGTTCATGCATCATCCGCACGCAATATCATATATCGCAGAACCTAGATTTGCGGTAATTCACCACCCAGCTTTGAAAAGTCCCAAAAAGATTGCGGAAACTGCCGTCCGTAAGATTCTAGTCAGCGTAATGGCTTGAGTACGTGCCTACCTAACAGAGGCGCCCGTGCCTCTTCTTTCTATGCCAGAGTATCCTGTCCCGCATTCGCACCAAACTGGCTTTCTTCAAGCTTTCTGATTGAGCGCAATGGTTTTACTGTCCGTATGACATTGCTTTCCCTCGAAAAGCTGACTCTGGCGGAGCGGCGCGCGTTGCTGCGCGTGCCGCATACAGCACCCGGGGGAACCATGACTTGCGAAGACACTTCTCTTTTTGGACCGGAGTCAGCTTTTCCGCGTCTTCACGTCTTCAAGTCTTCCTGGAACTATCACAATATTGATTGTAGGGCAGCACACCGATGGTAGGTGGATGAGAGCGCAATTCACGCCGTGCCGTAGGTGTGCATACAGGTCGCATGCAGCTTTGAATGAAGGCCCGCATGCCTCAAGGAACGGTCCAAAAAAAGGCACCACTATGTGATCCTTATAATCGGGTCTTGACGAGGATACTTGTATACGCCGCCGCATGAGTGCATTCGAGCAGGACTTCCCCCGGGCCGTTTCGAGAAAGACAACGATGCAAGTGTGGCGAGGCGTCAACGCAGGAAGCTCAGCCCGCTCGCAAGATAAGGAGTTTCGATATACCCAGGTCAATTACTCACAGCAGGATGCTCGACCCGCGTGCGAAAGAAAAGATCCAGGAAGAGCCGGCAAAGCGGTTTCGTGCTGATACCTACCTATGGTGCTACGACAACATCCACATCTTCCACAACCTCCACAACCACCGCCCACTGGGAACGGACGTGCCTTAATGAAGCCCAGCCAAGCGCGCAACCGTACTGCAAGCATCCCATAAGCGACCAGCCAAGCATTTTTCAATATACTTTGATTCATTGCCTCGCAGCGCAAGTGAGACACCCGGATCCAGGTTCTCCCGACGTTAGCTACGCCGCACGCGTGCGTAGCCATGGACCCAAAAAGACAGCCTTAGTGTTTTACCGAACATTAAGCACATGAAAGCACACGTGCGGGCATCAAACCGCTTCCGTCGCTCCCCTGTGTCTGACATGCATGAACGATGATGAGTGCGTGAAGGCAACTACGCCGCCCCCGCCATTCCTTTAAGTGCAAAACGAATGGAGAGGTATAGAGCCCTACCACTCGACTATTCTATTTATGGTAGAGATTGATATGCAGTTAGCACATTGTTTACGAACGGAGTTTCGTACGATGACTCCAACCGGAGGAAGAAGCAGATCCGGTCCTCTGGATCGCTGGGGCGGGCCGTCTTAGCCCCAAGGTTCGATGGAACACTAGCCCCACGTACAAAGGGCAACTTTCAGAACTAATTCCGTCACGTGCTCGGTAAATTGTATGACAATCTATCGTTGATTGGCCAAAACTGGGATCTTGCCGAGCATGTGACCTAATTAGTTCTGGAAGTCACCCATTCTGCCGGTACTGCGTCTTGTCAACTCCGACGGGACAAACAGGGATCCCGTCACAGAACCCTGCTAGCGTCGGTCGAAGTTTGTATAAGGCTAGCTCCTAATCCAGGACAGGAAACCGCCAACGTCAATAGCAGCCTGCAAGTAGCCTGGGGTAGTCTCACCACGGGCACTACTGTGGTGCTCCCTATTGCTTAGTGTGATGCTCCTTACCACCTGCCGCAATTGCCCTTCTCAACACAAATCGGGAGACGGCGCAATCTAGTGAATGTGCAATTGGCATTGGACTACGGAAAAGCGAGCGTACGACGTCCACAATAATCTCAGAAGCTCAACAAGAGAGCCCAAGCTCCTTGATAAAGATCTCGGCCGCCTTTTCACCAATCGCCACTGCTGTGTCCATCGTGTTCGCAGCAACATTCAGCGGCGGAATACTCATATCCGCGACTTTCAGGCCTTCGACTCCGTACACAGCCAGATACTGGTCGACGACGGCATTGTCTTCGCGAGCACCCATCCGGCAAGTTCCCATAGAGTGCCATGTCGTTCCTACTTGTTCCCGGGCCCATTTTTTGATTGCATCGTTATCCTCGGGCGTATATTCAACGTCAGAAATGTTCCTAGATAGGCTCTCGTTGAGTCGGACTGGCGCGGCACTAGAGTTCGGCGCGAACTGCGGATGGAGGATCTCCACCTCACCACGGTAAGTCTTCATGCGACGAAAGATTTCTCTTGACTTCTTGTAAGCCCATACGTGTTTCAAAATGTCCACATCCTTAGGGTCAGTAAAAAATCCAGTGGTGAAATCTGGCTTGTCGTCGATCTCGGGCCCAGTTATGTGTATCGACCCACGAGACAAAGGATATCCGGTAAAGACAGACGCGGTAAGATATTGTCCAACGGGAACAAGAGTCGGGTCCGCAGGGAAACTAGTAGAAATTAGGCAGGTAAAGCTTGGAGCGATTTGGGTGAACTCACAAGTTGACAAGCGCTGTCAAGAGGAGTGGCTTGTTGGTGTTGTTCTTGTACTCTTTATCCCAAGTTGCTTGGAACGCTGGGCCTAGCTCCGCCACTTCTTTGTCAGTTGGTCGAAGCTTGCCTGTGACGTCCTGAGCATTCCAGCCAAGAATCGAGGCGTTTTTCTGGATTGCAGCCTGGGCGTCTAAACGGCCAGAGAAAAGAGCATCGAGTGTCTCATCCTCGTTGAGGTCGGTATAGTACGGATACGTGATCAGATGGTGATCTTGGTAGTTCTCACCAACCGTAGAAAGAGGAGAGACGACTTCAATTCCAGCATTCTTCAAGATGTCAGGGTTACCAATTCCAGATCGCTCTAGGATTAGTGGCGTTCCCAATGCCCCAGAAGACACAATAACCATCTTCCTCGCCCTTACAGTGGAATAAGTACCGTTTGCTTGAACTTTCGGGTTTGGTCTGAATTCGACACCAATCGCTTTCTTCCCCTCGAAGATGACACGTTTGACTTGCGTGTCAACAAGCACATTCAGACCCGGATACTTCCCGCTTTGAATCTTTGGGTGGATATATCTGAACGCAGTATCCTGTCGCAGACCGTCTGTTCCGATAAAGTGTAGAGCAGGTTGAACACCGTTGTTGTAGTCTAGCGCGGACAGATCCTCGATCTCAGGGTACCCTACTTGGCCAGCAGCTTGGATGTAATCTCGTGTCGACCGATTCGCACGGTAGGTACCTTCAGATACAGTTATTGGGCCATCGTAACCATGTACGGACTTCGGCCCTGGCCCAAGGTATGTTTCAAGCTGAGAGCTGTCAGAGGTGTTCAATTTGTTTGATGCAGGGTCGAGAGCGCATACCTTCTGTAGATAAGGAATCATGTCATCTGCAGACCAGCCGGGAACATTCCATGAGTCGAAATCAGAGCGTTGAGCCCTGGAGTACATCATGAGGTTGATAGAAGATCCCCCTCCAAGGGTCCCTCCAGAAGGGACGACAAGTTCCCTGTTGTTAAGCTGCTTCTCCGCTTTACTTTGGTAAAAGAGAGTTGCATTGCTTGTGGGCAACAGACCGCTCATGAACAAAGCCGGGTGTACAGCTGTCGGGACGTCCAAGTTGTTTGGGCCCTGCTCAATAACCAGGATGGACAACTGAGGATCCGCCTCTGCCAGGCGTCCGGCAATGACGCAAGCAGCTGTTCCACCTACAGCACCGTTAATTCAATCGAAAGAAGGATGGAAGACGAGACTAACCTCCAGCTAGTATCATGTCCACTTCTGTGAGTCCATTTGGAAGTTTCTGAAAGATCGTGGCCATGGTGCTTTGGAAAGGTAGGAATGACGAGACGAGCAAAACCTGTGTGCTGATGGCAGGTGGTAAGGAGCACCACACTAAGTAATAGGGAGCACCACTGTAGTGGCCCGTGGTGAGGCTACTGCAGGCCAAGCTCGCACCCTAGTTTCATCTAGCCGTATATAGATTTAGCGGACAGGTGATGTATTGCTAGTATAGTACAGGCACTTATATAATAGAGGTAGTGTATTAATTAGTATTAGAGGTAGTATAGTAACTATAAAAGTAAAGCTACTTAGGCTTACTAAAGCGTATTCTTATAATAGTTTTCTAGTATTATTAGTTAATAACTACTTAATTATTACTAATACTTAAGTAGGTAGTTAATAAGGCTATTTAGCTTATAACGTAAAGCACCACCGAAGCGGCCACCCCACCGAAGCGGCCACCCCACCGAAGCGGCCACCCCACCGAAGCGGCCACCCCACCGAAGCGGCCACTTTTTCTTGGCAAGGAAAATCAAAGAGTATTATCTTAATAACAAAGCTAAACCTTAATATTTTCTTTCAAAATTTTAAACCTAGATAGATATATATATAATCTAACAGCTATTAAATTGTTATAGCCTTAGCTTACGTAATAAAATAGTTATTAGTAAAAAAGAAAATCTTAGGTAAAACCTACCTTTACCTATAGATTAATAGCTAAAC
>ML977003.1:28080-107610 GCA_010015675.1 Byssothecium circinans | reverse complement strand
CAGAAAAAGCTCTACAACTATCCCAAAAGGGTAAGAGAAAGGCCTCTCAGCCATCTCTACAGAGCAGAAAGCGTCAGAAACGTGGTGTTGATGCTACAGATGTTGGGGAGGCCTCAGAGGGTGCATCTGCTGCCCCGACCAAATCTACACGCAGCGGCCGCGACGTCAAGCTTCCAGATAGATTTAAATAGTGCAAATTAATCGCAGCTATCAACTTACTACCCTGCAAGAAAATCTCATAATAATATTAATCGTGGGTGGTTCTATAGCCTTGTTTTCAACAGAGCGTTTTTGGTGTTGCCCGCGCATCACGCGAATCCGCGCATCACGCGCACGGACACGTTACGCGAATCCGCGCATCACGCGCACGGACACGTTACGCGAATCCGCGCATTACGCGCACGGACACGGTACTGTATCATTCATGGCCTTCAAAGTCTATCAACATCTGGGTGAAATCCTAGTATTCCGTTGTGAACTACCCTCCTAAGGACGTTATCAACCGTGGCATATTCAATTGAGGGTGCGACATACTAGATCATAAGGCAGAGGTTGATTTCAACCTTCCGTTCATTCCGAATCTGAAGGCGTTTCCTCCTCCGCTGTTTCCGCTGATTTCTGCGGAAGTCCGAGAAACGATTTCATACTCTGCCATTTAGATACCCTTTTCTTCCCTGCTTTCTTCCCTCTTTTGATTTCCATCTCGGCTATAGCTCTACTTCTATCCTCTCTCGCAAGGTTTTTAACCATGTTGCTCATGTACTGAACTCGTTAGTTCACAGTCGTGACTAGACAGGATAACGAGGGAGTACCGACTCTGCCTGAGTCGTCCCCAATGTACGGCACTTCGAGCTCCCCTCCTCTATATTTATACCTCATCATGCTAAACTCGGGATAGCCTTCATTATTATCTCCTGCAATTGACGCATGTTGATCGCTTTTTACGATGGGTGCAGATGCGATTGCTGAAGTTAGTGTTGTGGTAGCTTCCGTCGTAACCGAAGAGGTACTACTCTCTCGTGACACATTTTGTGCATATCGGAGGATCTTGCGAGAAATGACCCGAGTATCCTCCCACACCTCGTATGCGGCCTGTATTTGATCCGGATTTGGGTCGCGCGGGATCTGTGTATCGATATCTTGGCCTTCTTGGTCAGTGAGTCCCTCCTCACTTTCGGGTAACTCTTCTTGACGATGAACAAGGGATAGCTCAGTATTGTGTTCGCTTGTTGGAATGATCGTGTTGTCAGCGGAAGAAACATGATCGTCCATTTTTGGTGGGCTGTTTGGCTCGTTCGATATAGTATCGTTTCCTTGCGGTGTTTGAGGGGTTGGAAACCCGTTCGTTCCGTTTCTCAACATCCTATCATTTGAGGCATATGGACTCTGTGGCCAATCGTGATTGATGCCTCGATCAAGGTTTACGGGTGGGTTTGTTGCCTTACGGATGGAATCATGGAGGGAGAGTTGCATCACACTAAGTCGAGTTAGCACGGAAGTCGGACTTTGTCAAATGTTTTACCCACTTGATAAACTGCGGAGTCCTATCTTTTGAGGATAGCAAATTGATAATCGATAGTGCCGTGTCCAGGTTTCGATGTTGCGCCCTGACGATATCCCGATAAAAATGCAGCAGATTTTTCCAACTGAGAGTCCAGCAAATCCTGAGTCCGAGTTGACGAAGCTTCCCCGGACTGTCCTGATATTTAACTAGAAGCGGTGCAAGCGTGTCCTGTAACCACTGAAACTCCTTTAGGACTCGATGGAAAATATCAAAGACGTCTTTGAGTAAACTCATGTCCTCGGGGCTTATTCCTGATATCAGCTTCAACAACTCGTGCACGCGCTCAAGCAGCCTGGAGAATCCACTAATTTCCTCGGCACAGGCGCGGAACTCGAGTCCGGCCATGCCAATACTATCAGCGATGTTATATAGGCTTTGAGCAACCTTGAAGCTCGCACTAGTGAGGGTCAGGATGCTTGCAGCTAGCCCAATAGCTTCAGCCATGGAGTGATGGGAGAAGGTCAACAGATGGAACGAAGCTGGGGTTGTTGAATCAAAAATAGATGGACGCTCTGGCGCACAAAGTAGAAGTGCAAGACCTTCGAAGCATTGAAGGATTGTGGGAGAAGAGCTTCTGCTAGGGGTTTTAGTCGAGCATAGGTGTGGAAGTGCCTCGTTGGCTGTACCAGCGTATTGATACCGTCAGTGGCTGCGGATGGAGGGGAGAATGGCAGTGCACATGTCGTGACACCTTGCTGCCCCGCTCTTGCCCACCGCGCTTCGACGAGCGATTGTTCGGCACGCAAGGCTCACACAAGGGCGTATTTGGGCATGTATTGACACCCTCCCCTAAATATGTCCGGTTTTCGGGGCCGTCACAAGTATAGGCTACAAAGGGCAACTTTCAGAACTAATCCGTCACGTGCTCGGTAAATCGTATGACAATCTATCGCTGATTGGCTAAAACTGGGATCTCGCCGAGCATGTGACCTAATTAGTTCTGAAAGTCACCCATTGTAAGGAGCTTAAGTAGTAGTTACATAGAGGTTAAGCTAAAAGTATAACTCCTCTAAGCTGCGACTGTACAGCCTAAGCAGTTGAGCTGAAGTTGAGCCGGGTTATAAATTGCTTGGTAAAGCAGTGAAAACTACTAACCAAAGAGGGTGCCAAGGCTGGGTCAAGGTTGGTATGTGAATACCAAAAAAACCCACGATCCTCACCATCATCCCCACCCATACCCCCCGATATCACAGCAGATACCCGTAAACAAGAACCCCTCTGCCGCGGAAACTTGCTCCTGAATTTTTTTGGGTACCATCTTCCCTTCCCCTTCCCAAACCCTCCTCTCCTCTCCTCTACCATCCACATCAGGTCATTCCAATCCATTCCAGTCTTCCAGCCATCCATATATACATATACGTTGTACCCCACCCGTGCAATGAACAGGAAACTAACTCCCACACACCCACATCCACCGACGCCCTTACCCTCACCCTCGCCCTCACCCTCACCGACGCCAACCAATCCATCGACGGCGGCGCCTACGTCAACTCCATCACGCTTTGTTCTACTGCCGCCAGCTGGGGGGAGGGAGAAGCAGGCGATATCTTATTTTAGAAGTTCTTGGGGAGGTGTGTTGGTGCTGGGAAGAGGGGAGTGATTATTACGAGCGAGAGTGAGAGTGCGAGTAGGACTGCATAGTAAAGTCTCTCCCCCCCCTCTCTCTCTGCTGCACTGCTCCCATCCCACCCATCCCACCCATCCATCCATCCATTCATCCAAAGATACACTTAGAAATTTTTATTTTTGAATTTTCTTGAGAGAAGACGGATGGATGAACGAGAAAACCAGTGATAACCGTGCGATCACCCGCGAGATGTACAAGTATAACCAAGGTATAGCTAATGGATACGTAAATGAGCAAGTAGAGCAGAGGAAAGGGGGTATCGCTTTTCGCCAAAAGGAAACAAGAAAGAAAAAAAAGGAAAAGCACAAAACGAAAGGTATCCGTCGACACGTACATACAATCATACAACACAACGCCAGGGAAAAGACAAAAAAGAGAGGGAAAAAGGGGGGGAAAGGAAACCAGACGCCGTCACTATATCCCAACCACATGGATAGGAACCCCGAACATACACGTCGCCAGAAGGACACCCACAAAAGCCACGAAAACCCCGATTTCCAATCCCTTCCACCATCCCATCCCATTCCATTCCATCCCATCACCCCCCTTCCGCTCCCCCCTCCTTATCCCCCCTTCTCCCTCCCTCAAAAAATCACAACACAAGTATCCTCACCCGTAACATTAAAATCCCACTCCTCATCCGCCCCGGCCACCCTCCCCCAGACACACCCAGCCTTGCTCAGAACCTCCTCCTCCAAGCGCCCCGGCCGCGCATGTTCCATGAAGATATGATTCATAAGCATTTCCACATTGCCAAACACGCCGGAGACGCTGCGCTTCACACTGCATACCAGACACGCAAACGCCGTGCCGCCGCCGCTGTCGTCCCGCGCCCTCCTCGTCGCGGAAATTTGCTTCGACGGCGGCGTCGTCTGCCGTACATGCGATTTCGCGAGGAAGATCCAGCGGTACCGGATGCCGACCGAGGAGGTGTAGATGGTGGGATCGACGACGGTTTCTTTCTTGTGGGGTTTGGTCGCGTGCGGGATGATGTACGACATCCCCTCGAAGCAGCAGTGTTTGCACTGCCAGACTTGACAGGTCGAGTACATGCCATTCGGGCGCGTTTCTAGATCGAGGCCTTTTTTGATGGACTCGCGGACCGCCCAGGCGCCTTTGCAGAACCCCCAGAAGTTGTTTTCTTTGGAGGGGCGGCTGGACATCATTTTTCCTTGTGCGGGGGTTGTGACGGAGGGGGTTAGGGATCGGGAGGAGGGGGATGCTGAGCGGGAGCGGGGTTTGGTGGTCGTTGGGGGGTGGAGGGTGGATTCGACTCGGAGGTAGATTTCGTCGTTTGGGCGCAGATGGTCGTGGCCGCGAGGTTGGTCTGAGCCCTCGTGGAGGGTATCGCAGGTGTCTTTGATCGGAGGTAGTGGCTTCTGTCGTGAGGCATACACATCGCTCGTTGGCGTTGTGGGTCTTGACCTCACGTTGAGTGGTGCTACGGCGCATGAGTCGTGGCGGGGGGATACGTTCGGTGGAACCTGAGGAGTTTGCAGGTCATTCTTTCTCCAATACTGCGTGGTAGTATGTTGAAATGTGTTCGTGTTGGGGTAGGAATCTTTCCCTGGGGGAGAGGGAGGTTCGGCGGGAAGTGCGTCTGATCCGTAGGAAGACGCTGAGCCAGCGCGGTATAGCGACGGCGGATCTGAGGTAACTGTGTGGTCTGAGTAGATTGATGATGAAGATGACCACCGAGATACCACTGGTCCAGGCTGTGCAGTCTTTCCCCGCTCGTCGAGGTTTCTGTCATTCCGAGTCAAGATGTTGTGGTTGTCGGCAGGGTATTCCACATTCTCTCCCGGTGTCGGTGGTAACTTCCTGAGTAGCTCGAGTGCATCTTCGTGTAAAGCTGCATTACCCTTGCCCCCTCCTTCCATCAAGACTGCCAATGTATCTCTTTTCTGCGCCTCAGTTTGCCCAGTCAATGACGCTAATGCCGCTGCTCTGTCACCCACAACTGCCAGCCCTTGATAGGCAGCAATCAGCTCGTCGATATCATTCATTATCTCTTTTCGTTCTTCGGCATTCTTTCCTCGTAGTAAATAATCGAGTGCCGGGTGGTAGTTGAGAGTTTCCGAAACAGAGGTGGAAGGCGGGTCGGAGGTAATAGATGGGTGTCTCTCTTTCCTTTGCACAGACAACCGTCGGGCTAAATCCGCCTTTTCTGCATCCGAGTATCCCGTGGCAGGGGTTGACACTGGTCTGGGATTGTGGGTGTCCAAAGCTGCAGTCCGCGATGGCAGCACAGATACAATTGAGCCACGCGAGTCCCTAGAGATCCGTGGTGAAGCCTGTGATGCAGTCCGCTGCAGGGGGTGTTCGAGAAGTACTCGATACTTCAATTCATCCAAGGCATCAATGGTATCTTTGCGATTTAGGATAGAGGCCTCGTGCAGGCTCGGTAAGTCGAGTACGGCGTTTTCATATTTGACTGCTAGCTGTAGACTTTGGACAATGTTCGTCTGGACCGTGACGGCTATATGGAACAAACGGTCGCGTGCAATGTCTGCCATGAATCAGTATGGATGCGATTATACCCCGGACTTCGGAATTTGAAGGTGCAAACAGACCATCGCCCAAGCCAATATCTCCGACTTTGTCGATGTCGGCAGCGTACCGATATCCTATCAAACTCTCTGCTGTCTCAAGAGATACTTGGAGTCTTCTCCGCTCATCTTCGTGATCGTCCTCCGAGTTCGAATCGCGACGCAATCTGCTTCGGTCGATTTGAGAAATCAGTTCGGCTCCTTGATGGAATGCTGACACGACAGCAGCAACGGCAGCGAAAACCTTAAGTGCGGATTCGGTGGTCAGCAAATTTCCCATCCTGTCTGTACTGCATAGGATCTATGCAGTGCGGTTTCTCATGGAGATGACGAATGCAGCGACGCGCAAAGCAGGACATGGGTTGATGGAGCCTCGCACATGAAAGATTCACGTACCTCTAATCTCGACATCTTGCCTGTGGTGGATAGGGCGCTGGTATTAGAATCATCCATGCAGAGCGGATCGTCCGGTTCAACGAGAAGCTATCGCAAGGATTGTCGCAAGATAAGATAAAGATGGCAGCAAGAGCCGGATAAAGGATCGCAACCTCTCATCCGCCTGCCGACGATAAGGTATATTCAGTCCCACGCTAGGTAAGCATGCAGTTCCTCGATGGTCCTGGACGTCTCCGGCGAAGGTGTAGAGCCTGAGATGAAGTTCAGGGAAAGGAACCCACAAGATCCACAGCGCGCAGAAGCCCGGTACGTCAAGAAGCTTGCATGACCGGGGTAAAGCTTGAGAATTCATTCATCACACGCGCCTGGGGTGTGCCATTTCAGCCTTCGTCCGCACTGCCCTACGACCCCGCACACCGGCAGGATGCCTTGGGAACAAGCCCGTGCCGTACTCACTGGAGCCCCCGCGCAACTGATCGTCGGCCTAACGCGAGCCTTCTCGCTATCTTCCAATGAAATCGCGATGTGGCTGTAGACGATACGAGTCCGAGTTTCTGTGGTTGCGGACGCCTCTTCCCGTCAAAGTGAAAGAAGTCCTCAGGCGTCCCCTCCGCGAAACCTTTCGTGACTCTCAGCCACTTTGCACGAGAGTACACATCAGGCTGCCTGGTACAACCCCAGGCCCTCGACGGCGGCGGGACGAGGCGGAGCGAGGGCTGAATTCATGGCACCTGCGTCACTGGGCGCGCGGGACAGCCATGTTGCATCTTTTCGGGACGAAGCGGGAACCGCAAACCGAGGGACAGGACGCTGTAAAACACACAACTAACTAACGACTCTGATATTGATTCATAAAGTTCAAAATAGATCTCGAAGACAGCAGTCGAGTAATGTCGAGTAATGTTCGGCGTGGAGCCAGTCGCAAACGCACCAGCCACGCCTAGCCTTACTAAGCTACGCCCCATCGTGATCGCACCTCGATGTGATGTCAACGAGTCAGCGAGGAAGAACCGGAACCGTCACCACTGTTGCAACGGCGTCTTATCGGTAGACTACCGATTCACACCGAACCTAACGCGAGTGACATGTGTCATTCCACCGTTGGAGCCGTCACTTTTCCAACGCTAGTATTTTATTTTCAATTTCGCTCAGCTTTCCAGTCCCACGCAGCGCAGGCCAAAAAATAACAACAACAAACCAAACTTGGTATCCGCATCTACAAACCCACCCCACCTAGAAACGTATTCTGTGCAAGTCTCATCGCCCAAAATAAACGCAGTGCAAAATAGTTTTACTGTACTCCACTCCAGACCTGAAATACCAACACCAACCCCAAACCCCAAACCCGAAATCCCTCACTGGGAATCCCCACTCTACAGGTGTGTTGGGTAACTCATGCCACAAAACGAAGCGAAAAAGGAAGCGAGAAAGAGTTGAAACCTCTATCGCATCGCCGCTGTATCGAGTAGCATAGAACAGAACAGAACAAAATAGGTGGAACAAAAACCCATCTCTAATGCAGCACGCAGCCCCATCGCGTCGACCAAAGCAAACCTCAACCCATATTTTTCGGATTCTCTTCTCGCCATGCCATGCCATCGGACCGGGCCATCCCTCATCTCCATATAGAACCCCGAAATTCCAAAACCAAACCGAGCAGGTGAAACGAAGAAAGATCTGTGCAGGAATTCTCCCCGCGGCGACTTGCCAGCGGGAGAAACGCCTGTGGACCAAGAAGAAGAATAGGAGTTTGGACTGGGATGTGAATGGAGATATCGATATGGATACTCAATGGAAATAGATGGATGAAAAGAGACGCCAAAACGCAACGTGCTATGTATGACCCGCAACAAAAAGATAAAATAAGAAAAGAAATCGTCCATAGAACAAACGAAAAAAAACAATTCCCCAAGAAAAATAAGAAGAAGAAGAAGAAGAAGGGGTCCAAATCAAGAGCCCGCCCAAAGAGCAGTAGCTTCAAGCCTCACCAAAAGAACCGAACAACAAAGTCCAAGTGCAAGTCCCAGTCCCCGTCCCCAATCCAAGCCCATTCAGGCATCAACCAACTGCACCCTCTGACTCCTCCGATTCCTCATCTCCACCAACGTCGGCGTCAACGCCCTATGATCACCCCCCAACACACTCACACCCGGCACGTTCAACCCCCCGCTCCCAGGCGACCCCTTCAGCGGACTATTCGTCCGACTCACACTAATGCTCCTCGCGACCCCCACAGTCGCACTCCCGCTCCTGATCTCGGGACTCGCCACAGCCCGCGCTGTCGGCGACATATGATGCGTCGCCGAGCGCGCGGAGCTCGGACTACGCAGCAGCGTCATGGGCGAAGCCGTTTCGATGGTCGCGGGGGGTTCTAGGGGTGCGGAGGAGGGCGCTTCGGAGGCGGGGTGGGAGCGTAGGGCCGAGGCTTTGGAGATTGTGCGTTTGGGGAGGATTTCCCATTCTGGTTCGTTTTGTGGGGGGAGTTCGGGTTTGAAGGGTCGTTGTCGTTGTTGTTTGGCGGCTTTGACGCCGATTGTTCGGATGGAGATTTCTTCGCTGCCGCCGTCGAATTCGAAACTGTGTCTGCTGGTTGGTGTTGGCGCTGCATCCGTCAGCGGGGTTAGTGTCTGCGGCGTCTCCATGTCGGGTGTAATCGCAAGTCCGATTGTGTTGTCGTCATCGTGGTCGTGGAGGGGGAGATGTGGCGAGCTAGACGGTGCCGTTTGCGACCGGTGTCGTTGTACTGGGCGAGGCCGGTTGAGGGGGTTCTGGACTTGGCGGGGCGAGGGCGCGCGAGATGTATTGGCCGAGGGGAAGAGGGAGAGGTTTGCTGAGGGCGACTTGGGAAAAGAGGGGGATGTGGCTCGCCGTTGGGGTTTCAGATGTGAGGAAGATTCGTTCTGTTTGTGTTGAGAGATGTCAGCGATCATCCTTGAGGCCGACGTTTCGGAGCGCTATATCGGGAAAGAGTTTTGTTTGGGAGAGGGGAAGAGGGGTGCAAAGTACCTTCATGGAGAGTTGGTTCAGCGGTTTCAGTTGGTCGGCTTGTCGGCGTTGGAGGAGTGAGGACGAGGCATTGCTATTGTTAGAGTTTTGTTGGAGGAGGCCGCTGAACATTACGCTATAGCGCTCCATGTGGACTTCGGGTATGGCGACGTCAAGGAGGGGTTTGTCGCCGGAGAGCGTCTTTGGCGATGCTGATTCACCGGACACAAATAACTGAGGAACTGTCGGAGAGCGGCCGAAAAGCTTTGGAGGGTTGGAACTAGAAGCGGATCGAAAAGATGAAGACTTCGGCGTTTGTGTGCTGTTGACCGTGAGAGCTCGAGGCCGGGTGTCGGCGGCAGGTTGTGCGTATCCCTTTGGCAATTTGCGGGATTCTCGTATGCTGGGGTTGTACGTGTATGTTGCTGGTGACGCTACGCTGGCCTCTTCCTCCTGTGAATCGTCGTCGTGATGGCTATCTGCGCGTGCAGGCGTCACTGACTTGGCCAATTGATAAAATGATTCCTTCTCTTGCGTACGCGGCGACGGGCCAGTCTTCCTGAACAGTGATTTCCATCGGCTGATCTTGGGCTTTGGTGGCTCGCGTTGACCCTCAACAGCATGTTCCTGAGGGAATGGGTTCGGTGACTGGTTGTTGGACGAGATGTACGTTGTATTTCCCTGGCCATTGGAGACAAAGTCGTTTCCTGGCGAGGCGACATTCCACTGTGGATGAGCAGCCATGGTCGGACTTCCAAGCGCAATCCCAATGATACCTTCCCTGCTCTCACGGAATTCGGCAGTGTAAAGAAAAGTCGAGCTCTTCTCGGGCGACAAGGGAGCAAACTCGAAGCCTTGGTTTTCTAGCTCTCGTTGCTGCTGGTGTTGGAGGGGGGTCGCATTCTTGTGGAACAGCGTTGAGCGGTCTCCCGCTCCGCCAGCGGTCTTGGGTCGTTGCAGCATTTCGGGAGTTTCAACCCTTCCAACTGGTCTGGGGAACGAAGCTTCCTTTAATCTGCCGACGTCGACCTGAGAAAGAGTGGGCTGTGGCGCCGGGAGGTCAAATTCTCGTTGGTGGGACCCCTCGTGACCGCCTCTTCTCAGCATGCGGAAACTCCTCGATCTTCCCAGTATCCCGGGCATGGCGGTTTCAAGACTGTTAGTGGGGTATCAGAAGATGTAAATAAAGGTTTGAAGGAATGGCAGTGGGCGAGAGAATGAGACGCAAAAGGAACGGACGGCTCTCCAGAGAACCAAAGGGTGTGCAAGCGTGAGGGAGGTGATTGCGAAAGGGCGGAAGAAGGGAAGAAAGTCAAGATTGCGCCGGCGTGACGGTAGTACGGGAAACAAGCTATCTTTCGCCCATCATGCTTGCGGGGGCGAGGCAAGACGCAAGCCAGGTATGGCAGCACCCGACTCGTCAGGGACAAATTGCTCGCGATGGGGGGACATGGAGGGAGAAGGAAGAAAGACGGGGCACGGTTGGTGCAGGGAATAAATTGCGGCACGTCATTGGGTAACGACCCAAATCTGCGACAACGTCATCCAGGGCCGATGCCGGGAATTACTGTCTCGAACGTTGACATGTTGATGCGACGAAGCAGATGGCGAGCACGAGCCCCGTTTCACGACGTTCTCGCTGCTCGTCCCGCAATTTCGCTAGCCAAGACCAGGGCGGATCGCGTCGATCCTCGTCCACGACCAACAACTGGAGCGCATCCAAGGAAATTGAGATTGTCCTCTGCCTTGGGGCCTTGGGCCAGCGGCAACCAAGTAAACACCAGCACCCCGCCGTCTCCATCTTTTCTTCGACTGGAGAAACAACCGTGACGATGTGACTTTATGCCTCAAACACGGCTGGAATCAATGCCAAACAGATATGCATGTTGTACTATGTAGAACGAAGAACGATTACGAGTGCTGACGCTAGCGGTGACGAAGCCTCTTCGGAAATTCAGCCAGAAGCATAATTCCGGGGTAGGAAATTGAGGGTTTCCAGAGATTCCAAGAGAAAGGCCTTGCCTAGTATTCATCACGGGTATTTCTCTCTGTAGGCGGCTATTCTGCAAATCAAGAATATTGGCGTCGCGATGAGAAACGTCGGACGAGTCGGTTCAATTGGACTTGTCTATAAGAGGTCGGGTAGGCTCCAGTGCCTACCGCTGGAACAATGGAAATTCTTGGTCTGGTCCTGCAGCTCAACGCGTGTTGTCGTGCATGCATGCGGCTGAAGTTCGATAATTCTTCCGCATAGGTCTTCCACTCAACCCTTCACCGCACAAGAACCGCATGTTCAGGCATTGGCGGACAGCGATTTCCCGGGGCGCCAACCCTCATACTTCTCGGCCTCTTCTTTGATGGTATGCGGAACGTGTTGCGCCAGCGCTCGCTCGAAGTGGCTCATCTTGACCATAGGGTCTGAATCAGGCACTGCAACGTAGTCTGACTTGGCCATCTCAATCGCAATGTCACACAGACCCTTGATATCGGCTCCGCTGCTGCCCTCTGTTCGCGACGCAATGATTGCTAGATCGACATCGGATGCCAGCGGCCGTTTTCTGGTGTGGATCTCGACAATCTGGCGACGGGCATCTTGATTCGGCAACCCGATATGGATATGAGCGTCGAAGCGACCGGTGCGGATAAGTGCCGAATCCAAAATGTCAGGCCTGTTCGTTGCACCGATGATGAAAACATCCTTGAGGGCTTCAATGCCGTCCATTTCGTTTAATAGAGTAGCGACGACGTTGAGACCGCTATCCTGCGTCTTCTCTCGCGATTTCCCAATCGAGTCGATTTCGTCAAAGAAGATGATGCATGGTTTTGCGGCGCGTGCTCGTCGGAACACGTCGCGTATCGCACGCTCAGACTCCCCCACGTACATCTTAATAAGCTCCGACCCTTTTACCGCAAGGAAGTTCAGGTTGGACTCGGTTGCCACCGCTTGTGCGATGAGAGTCTTTGCGCAGCCGGGAGGGCCGTACAGCAAAACGCCCTTACGCGACTGTACACCGCCAAATTTGATATCAAGGTCGGGGTACTATACGCAGTCAATATGCCAATTCTTGGAGGAGGAGTAGGGTAAATGTACCTTATATGGACGAACAGTGATGTCTTCAAGCAAGGTTCGGACATGGTCGACGCCGGCAATATCGGTCCACCTCATCTTCGGAACTTCAAGAACGCTGTCCTTGAGGACTGAAGGATGCACTCGATCGATGACAGCATCGAAATCTGCCTGCGTAACAAAATTGAGCTGCGCACTATGCTCACGTGAAGCTAGGAGCTTCTCAACCTTCGAATCGCGTGTGATTTGATCTTTACGGTGTTTTCTCGCTAGATAACAGAGTGTCTTTATATCGCGACCTACGAAGCCGTGAGATCGTTCAGCTAGAGACACAAAATCAACATCTGTAATCTCCTGTGTAGGACCAATGATCTTTCGCAACGTCTCTTCCCTCTGTCGCACATTGGGAGGAGATAGTTCGAGCTCAGTTTGGAAGATCCAAGGTGTCCGAAGGCTTGCGTCAATATCTAAATTGGAGAACAAGTCAGTATTGCGCATGCAACGGGATGTCAATGCACGTCATATTAGACTGCAGATTCTACACTGTAGTTTCATACCGTATATGCTGCGGACAGCTCCAGCGACGACAACTTGAGTGCCTTGCAGCTTCTCTATTTCTTGCCGTAAGCAGCTCACTAGATCCTCTCCTTTCTTGAGAAAGTTATCCAAGTTGTCTATCAAGACAATGGATGGTTGCTGCTCACGGGCATTGGCAAAGACATCGGTGGACAGAGCCTCAGATAGTCCTTTGCGATTGGCATTAAGCCATCTATCGTCGAGTTTGTGCACTTGGCGCCATGGGCACCTTGCCAACCTGTCAAGTAACAGAGACTTGCCGCAGCCATCTGGTCCATGTATCAAGAAAGTCTCTGGACAACTGAGGTGAGGATCCAGGCAGGCGGCATCCTCGTAGGTGAGGTAGTCCAGTCTGGCGTTGATTTCGTCGACTTGCTCAGACAAGCCTCCGACGCCGCCGCTGTCAATCTGGAGAGATATTTCCGTGTTGACAGGGGTTCCTTCTGGATGGATGGACGTCCCGTTCGCGGCAGATTCCCCTTCGAGAACAACTTTTGATGTGAGGGGATTGAAGTATAACGCATGGTTATTGTCTCCTGCAGGCTCAATCTTACCAACGGTGGCGCGTAGTTTGGAATTTCGATGGCTCTTGGCGCCCTCCTGCTGTACGTCAAATGTCTCTCCCGGCAGAATGATGGTGAGTCGCGCTGATTGCTGTCAGTTAGTGTCGAACTGGCGAAGTGGCGAGGTCCAACCCTACCTAGAGAAGAGCTGATCCAGTAAGTCAACTCTTCACGGGAGGAGTACTTGCTCAGCGCCTCTGCGGCCTGCGCAGTACTGACGGACACATGCTCGATGGGCTTCCATGCGTCAATGGCCTTCTCTATGAAGTACCGCTCAGACAGCTTCAAGCCATATCGCTCTTGCAGCCATGGTGAAATCTTTGCAATTGGCTTGTTGCCAGTATTCGTCTGCCTGTCCCCCGGCCACGCTACCGCAAAGCCATGGTGTCCGTTAGCTGATGAGATGCGAACTAGGTCTCCACCGGCAAGTTGTTGGCTCCGCAGTTCCTTATCAGCCAAGTGGATACGGAAACCTTCCTTGAGGGTGCTGGCACTGCTACGCTCTAGAGGCCGGAGAGCAAAAGCCGTCGCCATGATGGGCAGCAGACGGACCCAGATGCTTCGTCCAAACTCTCGCTGTGAATTCAGTGCCCGAGTGAGTGCTACTCGACCTCAAAATACTCCAGGGAAGATGGTGAATGTCTCGGTAACTTGGTGTTGGGGTGAGAAAAGTACCGATGCCAAGATCGGATGACATAAGGAGCTCCTAAACTTTTTGAGACGGCGGTGATAGAATCCAACGTCTGCAACACACCGACGCGTGCAATGTGACCAGGAGCAATTGATGCCACCGCCGCGCCTCCTTCGATCTCTGCGGCCATGTCACCCCCAAAGGAGCTCTGTCCAGATCCGATGGGCGTCCGACGGCCCCCGCGACAAGCTCTCTGGTCGCGACGGTGACGCATCCTCCCCCGAACGTCCCCCGCAGACGCAGACGCGGACGCGGACGCAGGCGCAGAAGACCGGACTCTGGGGGTCCTTGATGTCGCCCTTCTTCCATAAACCGCCAGGCCCTACTCCCGAGGATCAAGTGCGGACACCCAATGCGACGGCTCTGGAGCAACAGCAGAAGCACGATGCAGAGTCTGCCAGCCGTGTCCCCGCCACGAAACCTCCAGCACTTCCCAATGCGGTGCAGAAGGAGTCGGCTTCAACTAGCCCTAAGACATCCCCCGCTCCCGAGATGCAGCCGCCGAAAGCCCCACAGGAAGCACGCACCCGCCAGTCATCAATCAAGACGGACAAAGTTTCCCAGAGGCAGAGCAGGGAGGAAAAAATAATGCAACATAGCAGGCGCAGCCCCAGGGGCAGAGATGACTTGGTATGCCCAACCTGCCACCAGGGCGGCTTCACCAAGAGCCGTTTGTTCCGGCATCACCTGCGCAGTGCTACCTGCTGGGATCAAGCACCACAGGGCATATACTTGTGTATACCCTGCAAGACTGTCATGCATGATAAAGCTGCTGCCAAGGCCCACGCCGATGCCTCGTCGTCCTGCTGGAAACACATGCGCAAGATCGGGCTTGACCCGAGGTGGGACCATGTCAGCTTTCCTCTCATGCCTCAATGGAGGAACGTGGTCTTGGAAACAGCCTTAGCAAAGCATGTTGATACTATCGGGTTATACATGAAAATAGAGCAATTTCTTGGAACAGGGCTCAAAGTTGGCCAGGGCCACGCGCTATCTGTCTTGCTCAAGATTACAGAATGGATAGAGCAAGCACACGAAGAGGCAAGACGCGAAGATAACAAAGATATCCTCGAGCTCTTTTCTCCCAATGCTAAAATAACTGCTGTGGGGCCAAATCGTAGATTATTTGCTCCGGGGCCAAAGCCACTGAAAAAGGACGAAGCAGCCAAATCGCTACGAATCAGCAAACTCATATCCTGGAAAGGGAACAGTTTCAGAAAAGTCCCCTATCGGCTTGCCGGGGGTCAGGATCTATCCAAAGAAGCTGCCAATGTCTCAGCTAGACACGAATCGCTCTCGGGGCGGGAGGCAAAATCCAAACCAGCTGAACAAATCCAGTCGCCCACAGGACACAAACTGGACAACACTCGTAGCTTATTCGAAGACGGTAATGACGTCACAGTACAACATGTGGACCCGTCGCCCTTGCCGAAGCAGAGAGGCAGTGCTGTTGGACCATCCCAAGATGCCAGCCCAGCACCAATGCCCACTGAGGATGCAGATACCAGCCTGAAGCAGCAAGTGGCTCTCTTAGTAGAGCAGATGAGGCGCTTGACGGACTTAATGGAAAGATCCGCCCTGTTGCCGGCGGCATCAAAAGCCACAAACAACGCATCTACAATAAGGCCAGCGGACTCGATCATGGCATCACAACCGAGTACGAGGGAGCGTACTGAAAAGGACATCGGCGTACGTTTATCGAATGAGAGGAGCGACCAGAGAGGATCCAACTCATCCAAGTCGACATCTCCTATTGAACTGGTGCCGGAAGAGAGGAATGATAATCAAAGGTTGACCCGTCACATTCACACGCAAGCAAGGGACATGAAGTCGTCTAATCATTCAGAGAATTCTGATATGAGTGCAACAAAAGATGACCTTAGCACGAGGGTGTCGCCAGAAGCACAAGGGCCGAATTCGGCTCCCTCACCGTCTCCAACACCAGCATCGACGAGAGCCCTAACGCCATCCCCCCCTTCAGCAGCATCAACTGGTACCACAGAGGCAAGAACGTCAAGTGTAATGAGCGAGCAATCTCTCCTAGAAGAACTCTTTCCCGAAGCGAGCGACTATATACAGCCGCACTACACAACCCGCAATCCATATCCCAAGCTTGACCTCCCCAGCAATATGTCCCTTATTAATCGCTATCCAGTCGATCGCAAAAAGACCAAGCGCGAGCGCTACGTCGAAAACTTCCAGTCGAACAGCGAGAACATTACAGCGCTGCAACTGGTCAACTGTAGCACCGAGCTCACAGAAATGGACTTCCGCCGCCTCGTCCCCAAAGGCAAGCACATCGATTCCTGGGCGGCAGGAGGCGAATTCATCCGCGTGATCCCCGGGCGAGATCCTTTGAGCCTCGAGCGCCTTCCGTTCTACTTCCTCGTCTTCCGCTCCCCACAGTCGGCGCTGGCCTACCAGAAAAATGCCTCGAGATTGCACAAGCTGAGCCAGCTCCACCAGCCAAACAGCATCATGTCCGCGCTCCCGCCTCCAAAGGGCTTCCTCGAAGACGGCGAAGATATCGGCCAAGTCACAGCCTCGTACACTCTCCAACCCACCGGCATGCCCCTAGCCCTCCACATGGTCATGCAGCCCTACAACCCATCGCTCCGCACGCTCCTCGAACAAGGCGGCTACAAACCCGTCGTACCCTCCATCTCCCCCACCACCAAAAAGCCCCTCTTCAAAGTCCTCATGCAGATCGACGGCTACGAACCGCTCCCCGCCGACCTCTACCGCCTCATCCGCCAACACGCCTACATACGCGGCATAACCTGGCCCCTCCACAACGCCGAGAAAGGCATCTCCCGTCTCCGCGACCTCGTCGATCTCCGCGCCAAATTCCTCCCCGTCGCCTCGCAGAACCCGCGCTCCACGAACCTGAGCAAATACAACAATACAGATCCGTCCTCCTCTTTCCTTGCCCACGCGGATCGTGGCGGTGCCGGTGCCGCTGACGACGACGACTTGTTCGGCTCCAACAATGCGAATCCATTCGATACCGATCAAGAAGGAGGAGACGAAGGAGGAGCGGGCGGCGCGGACGCCAGACAGATCAACCAGATGATCATGAACCGTGTGTATAACCGGTGGATCGTCGAGTTCGAGGAGGAAGAGGCCGCGAAGCGATTCGCGAGGATGTGGCATCGGCGCCCCTTGCCGCTGACCAAGAGCGGGACGTTTCTCTGGAAGGAGCTGGATGGCGTGAGGATGTGTAATACCGAGTTTCTGTGGTAGAGAGGTGTGTGTCTGTGTCTGTGTAGGTGTAGGTGTAGGTGTAGGATATGCTATGATGTGTGTAAAATTGTACGTGTAGAGAAGGGAAAGGGGGGCAGGAAAAGGAAAGGGGCGGGGTATGTGTATGTGTATGTTTTGTGTGGGATTATATGGTGTAGATGTTCTTGCACTTTATTTTCCGGCGCTTTTTATGTTTGTAGATTGTACAAAATATCATCGTCGCGCCTTCGTTCACTTCACTTCATCAACATGTCACATGGTGCAGACATCTAGTAGAATAGGATTTTCAGAAGGATGTTTTCGTATCTCATATCCCCTCATCCCAAACGCCTCGCTAGCTAGCAATGTCACAGGAAACCCACATCTCATGTCGAAAAGGCCGTGAAGAACCGTAAACCTCCACCCACTCCCCGCTAGGATTATCGCCCCGCTGACTCTGTCTCATCCATCCATGATATCCCATCACTCAAATCTCCTTCTTAGTCTCCGGGCTGCTCTCACCCGCACCCGCACCCTCAGCACGCTCAATCAACACCTTCCCTACAGCCGCCGTCTCTCTCCACCCCTTCTGCCTTGACCAAAACCTGACCTCAGGCGTACTCTCCATCAAACTCCCCCTCCTCGCGTCCTCCTCAAGACTCTCCCTTGTAATATCCACGTCCTTCTCCGCCGCATCCGCCATCTTCGGCAAGGATTTCAACCGATTCAGATTCTCCTCGAAATACTGCTTACGTACCAGGAAGCGCTCGCGGCGTTCTTGCTGCAGACCGGGGGAATCGAGTTTGGAGATGGCGAACTGGATGGCTTTGCGGACGAGGAAGAAGGCGTGTTCGGAGACCAGGATGGTGAGGAGGAGTGCCCAGAGCTTGATGTTGGCAGGGTGCCCGTCGGGACCGAGTCCATCGTTGGAGAAGAGGTAGACGAGGGCGGAGGTCGTGATGCTACCGAGCCATGTCAGGAAGCTTAGGGAATCGAGCCAAGGGCCGATGGTGTCGGCGCGCCAGGGTGTGGGACGCTGCATTTCGACGCAAATCTTGATTGCGTCGGCGCGGAGTTCCATCCAGTCGTTGATGACGAAGGACACGGCTGTGAGAGGCCAGACGACAGAGAAGAGGGAGAGGTAGCCGAATTGGATGACCATTTCGCGGAGGTCGACGGTCACGTCGTAGACGCCTAGTTCGGCTTCTTTGCGGACACGTTCGAGGAAGGCGGCGTCTTCGGGCGGGTCATTCACTGCGGGAGAAGGCGATGTGCCGCCATTCTTGGCTGCACGGTCGGATTGCATTTGCTTGTACTTTGAGAAGCCTTGTCGCTTGAGGTAGGGGACAATGAGTTCCATTCCTAGATTGACGATCTGGGCTGTGACAGTGAAGTAGATGACTTGTTTGCGGAGACGGTCTGGGTTGATGGCCCAGTCTGCGCCGGCGCCAGCGAGTTGCTTCTCATTTTCCGCAAACGGGCGGACGGCTACGCTGAAGATGTCGAGATAGGGAACTATGATGTTGCCAAAGGGGACGTAGACAAAGGCTGTGAGGAAGATGCCTAGGTAGGAGGTGATGAAGTTGAGGACGAACATCTTTTGAGTTAGAGAAGCTTCGTATGCGGCGTGGGTCTCGTAATTCTCGTAGTGGGTGAGCTGGGTGGCCATATTTGTGAGGAGGGTGGTGAGAACTGGCATGACTCCGGTGAGAATGCCGGTTGGGATGAAGACCTAGTACATGTCAGATAGATGAAGAAGTTTGGAACACAGTAGACTTACCAAAAGCCACTTGAGCGGACCATTATAGACCTCAGAGATGAAGACCTCGATGCCAAAGCAAGTAGTAATCAGGGTCCCAAGCAGGAGAGCAGCCGTGAGAGCGAATGGCACCTGCCATAGCTGCCTCTGTAACCTCTTCTTTACCGGGAAAATGCCGACCGTCTCACCAGTAATGGGGTCTGTGATCTGTTTCTCATGCTTGAAGTCCCTCCGCCTGAGTTCAATCCTCGACACACCCCTCACGCCCCACCTGACACCCAAGTCCACCTCCTGATGTTTCCAATACTCTGTAAACACAGTACACCAGAGCGCACTCACAATGCCGTAGATGGGGCTAAAGTGGCCCAACAGTAACCAAGCCACCGTCCCAAAAGCGGCTGGGAACAGCAAGAAGGTAAAATAGCTCTGGGTGAAGGCAAAGTAGAAGGCAATCTTCTCGCCCAAGCGGTTCCGGATATCGTCCAGATCCTCCGCCTTAAGGAAGTACGAAGACGTCCACTTCTTGATCCAATCCTTGTTGTACGCATTGTCGTGTAGTGCAAACAGCGACTCCACGTTCTCCCACTCACCCTCTTTTGGTGTAATGCCAGCGCCGCCTTCAGCAACGGGGTTCGTGATCAGCTGGTATATGATGCGGAGGCGTTCGGCTTCATAGAGGGGCTCGGCTTCGAGGGCTTCGCGGGTTTCTTTTGGTGGGGCAGCAGCGCGGACACCGTGGATCCAGTCACGAACTCTATGAGGGTTGTGAGAAGAGCCATGAGAAGTATAGGGGGTTATTCTTTACCGAGACCTGTAGACTTCGCCAAAGAGGTGCTCGTCTGAAGCTACGCGTAGGAAGAGCAACACAGAGTGCGACTCTCCGTTGCGTACTTCCGTCTGCAATCCCACAGAAGCCAGAGCCTCGACCAGCTTCTCGAATTTCGCGATAGCAGTCGCTTTGTCTATTAAACGTCAGCTTCCAAGCTCCTCATCTTCAATATTGACCTCCTTACCTGACTTCGCGAAACGGTAGCTGATCACGTAGTCAACGTCCATATTCGTCTGCAAGGCTTGAGACTTCGCCATGGCGGCAATTCAGCTCGTGTGAGCTCGTTAAAGTTCAGAGGAGAATCTAACGTAAGAAATGAGGACCTAGGAGGAAAAGAAGGTCAAGAATACATGGAACAAGCAACTTCCAGGACGTTGCGTGCGACTCCAGCCAGCCAAGGTTTCGGAGCGGACGTCATCGAGCGCCGCTTCCCAGATCGCGGCCATCCCTGTCGCACATCATTTTTGACAGCTGAACATGTGCCAGCGCTTTGACCCTGCCATCACCATTACTTCGCTTTAATTAACATTTATCTTCATGCCTGTGTCAACATTACTAGTTTGTCTTCATCGTTTAAAATAGTGTGCAAAGTCGATTTTGTAGTCATTAAAGCTCAAAATCTCATCTCATGTATCATGAAAAAGTCGTGACAGGCTCAGGGTAAATGTATCCCTACAAAGCATCACCAACCCTCCGCTAACTCCCCTTCGTCTTCTCCAGTATCGTCTTAATCATCTCATTCCCCAACTTCGTCGCCTCAGGAAACCTTGGCTCGAAATAGCTCTGAATCCTCTCAAACTTCTCCCTATACGCATCAAAATGCCCAAGATTGACTCGGTCACTCCAATCGCGAGCCGCGAACGTGAATTCAAGATCGTCGGCGCGGAACGTATTGTCGTTGATGGCTGTGTCGACGACTTCTTCGAGGAGCTCTTCGTTGCGGAAGAGATATTCGGTGATACCGAGCCACATGCGGAAGAGCTGAACAGTGTTAAAAATTCCCCCTAGATGAAAAAGAGAATATAGGACGAACCGGCGTAGAGCAGATCATGTGGTCGTAAGGCACAATGCCCAGTTTCCACCAACAGTCCACCATAGCCAGAAGACTGAGGTGATTGTTCTTGAGCCGCTTCTCGGGGATATCGCCCAAGCTGAAACGGTCGAGGACTTCATCTCGCAATAGTAGCTCC
This sequence comes from Byssothecium circinans, assembly GCA_010015675.1. Classification (NCBI taxonomy): domain Eukaryota; kingdom Fungi; phylum Ascomycota; class Dothideomycetes; order Pleosporales; family Massarinaceae; genus Byssothecium; species Byssothecium circinans. The sequence continues at coordinate 86,592 of ML977003.1, read as the reverse complement.
TGTCCAACCCTTCCACCGCCGAAGACAGCATCCCGGGCCGCCATGATACGATCCCTCAACTCCTCTCTATGCCCACCCAGCATGAGCTTGAAGAGCTCTGTGACCGACTCAGCGTATTGCTGGATCTGCTTTTGTGCGTCGGGATTCAGGATCGCAAGGCCAGCGTAGACGTGCCACTTGTTGGAGTAGATGCGGAGGGTGATGTTGATCTTGACGTTCTCGATACCGCCAATGTAGCGCGGGTATTCCCAGGGAAATTGGTTGTTTGCCATCCATGCAGCGCCCATGCTAAGGAAGGCGGCGTGGGTGACGGCTTGAGTATCGGCGGTGATACGGTCGTGTTGTTCACGGGTTAGATAAACGTGCTTCGAGCCTAGACATGACAGCATGCTCTCCACAAGTCTAAATGACTTGTCCGAGGCTCGGTGTTTGATTAGGACCAATGGCTGCCCTTTCGGGTCGACGCCAGGCCCGTGAAGGGAGTGGCAGGAGACAATGTGGACGTCGTTGGGAAGATGCTTCTCGAATGCGGCGATCTCGGGTGCCTTGCAGGACGTTTGGCCGCCCACGATGGCACCGAGCTTGGTCGCTAAAGAGTGCAACGTTAGTACGGGATGCAATGAATTCAAGTCAGTGGCATACAAGGACCGAAAGCCTTCACGACAGTTTCGATATTCTTAGCTTCGACGCTGTAGATGATGTAGTCGCTGGACCGAGACACGTAATGACCGCTTCGCATGATTTCAACTCTTGGCTGGGGCAAGCTCAGCACAGCTCTATTGATAACGATATACATGAGGCTACCCTACTCTTCCTTTGTACTCTTCGACCAACGCGTCATACTTGTCTGGAAGGTCACAGGCATTGACTCTGTCAATTGACTTGGTCAGCTCGTGCTTGGAATCAGTTATAAGTATCTATGAGGCATCCAGTTAGCATTGTTTCAAAAGCATTAAAAGCAATCAAAACAGGAGAATGAAGTGTATCAGAGGTGTATAAAATTAGGTAGCGAGAGTTCACATCATCGACAGCGACATGCCTGCTACCTGCGCCCAAGACGGGAACAGGACAGGCACGCGCCATACTCGAGCCAAATGCACTCACAGTCATCATAAAAAAAAACCATAGAACAAGGGGGAATTGACTTACCAAACCAAAGCCAGAGCTCAGCGAGCCACGAGCTCACGAGACGCAGAACTCACTTCCAGCCCGCATCGCTCAACCTCCGCGCGTACATCTTCCCCATATCGCCCATGCCAATAATGCCAATGCTCTTGCCGTCGTCCATGTTGACGGCGTTGCGCGTTGCTGTGTGTGAGGCAAAGGTTCAGGCCATGGCGTGAAGGAGGGAATCGTAAAAGTGAGGGCAGACGTAGAAAAGTTTCTAGCGCGACGCTAGGGACACGGAGAAACCTAAGTCCGCGCGCCCACACAACTTTTGGAAGCGACCGAGCAACAACTGCGAACTTTCGATATCGATCGTCCCCCCACCAAACAACACGTCGAACATCAAACTACCGCCAACATGGCTCCCAAGAAGAAGGTCGAGCGCTCTACCACGGAGAACATCCAGGTACGTGATTCTGCGCAGAATGCAATTGATCATGAGCTAACAATTTGCAGCTTGGACCCCAGGTCCGCGAGGCAAGTCGACTACGAACGCCCGCTTGAGGATGGGAAAATTAACTGTTGGATAGGGCGAGCTCGTCTTTGGCGTTGCCCGTATCTTTGCCTCTTTCAACGATACCTTCGTCCACATCACCGATCTGTCGGGCCGCGAAACCATCTCCCGTGTTACCGGTGGCATGAAGGTCAAGGCCGACCGTGACGAGTCATCTCCCTACGCTGCCATGTTGGCGGCTCAGGACGTCGGTGCGTACATCCAATTATATTGAAGGAAGGAATAGGCGGAAGACTGACAGACAACCAGCTGCCCGCTGCAAGGAGCTCGGCATCACTGCCCTCCACGTCAAGATCCGAGCCACTGGTGGTAATGGCACCAAGACCCCCGGCCCCGGTGCCCAGTCTGCTCTCCGCGCTCTTGCCCGTGCCGGTATGCGCATTGGACGTATCGAGGATGTGACTCCCACTCCTTCCGACTCCACAAGGAGGAAGGGTGGTCGCCGTGGTCGTCGTCTCTGAGCGCGTGCGGGGACACATTTGGGCTGTGGTCGCTATGGTGGAACACAGCCTGTATATGGGCATGTCATGACATGGCTTATGAAATGCATGTCCATATTCGAAAAATACGCGGAGAACGGCTATGGCCTGGTCTCCATGTTGAACTCGGCACGTCAATGAAATAGTCAATGGCAGTTCAGCAGAACCCTTTATGCATGAAATCGTCTTCTACGGCACGTCGGAGTGCTTGCAGTGTGGGCTAACAGAGCAGTGAATGGCTTGACCGTGTGGAGATGCACTACAAACTATACATTACAGCTATGAATACTTTTGTTTATGACTCGTGAGTCGTGGGATCACATATCCACAACCTGCACCGGATTGCCCAACTTACCCGTGTTACCATGCATTTGCGCAGCGTTGACCAGAATTGTCCTCTCGCCTTGCCCTCCCCATACCCGATCCCAGATCAAACCTCTCACTCCTCTATACGCAACTCTTACCACACACATCCATAGCCATACGTTCATTAGCCCTCTTGTCCAACCGGTCTGCATCGCCATGCCTTTCTCATACGCTTCATGGCACCCATCCCACCAAATGACTTCCTGCCCAGCTCCCCAATGCACATGGCCGAAGACATGCAAGGCAGGCTTAACCCTCTTGACTTCCGCAGCGAGGTGCTCACAGCCCATACCATCCGGCAAAGGCAAATCCCTATGAAACTTTGATGGGGCATGCGTAACAAGGATATCAGTTTCCTCAGGCACAGTCTCAGACCACGCATCCCTCCCCCTCGGATACTGAAAAGCATGCACACTCATCGGACCACACGCCGGAATCTGCGGCGCACCATACACCGTTACCCTCCTCGACCTCGCCTCTCTCGCCAACAAAGGCGACCTAGAGTTCACAGACTCGATCTCTGGATCCTTGGCAGCAGTATCCGACTCCACGGCGATGTTTAAACTCAACCGTCGATGCTGCAGATAATGTACTCTCTTCCAATCAATCTCCCCGGTCCTCTGATCCTCTCGCAACGAAGGCCGTGTCCGTGGATCCAAGTACGTATCGTGATTCCCGCTAATGACTATGATCTCTTTGTGTGGCAGGGAAGCCAGCCAATCGACTTGTTTCTGTATCTCTTCTATACTACCGTCGTTCGTCATGTCCCCCGCATGGATCAAAATATCGCCGGCAGGTATCGATCCATTGTCCGGGAAATGATTATGCGTGTCTGATATACAAACTACTCGTATCGGCGGTTCTAATGGTGTTGGGCTAGAGCGGAGAGAGGTTATGAAGCGGTAGACGTAGTAGAGGAGTAGCTTTAGTGGGGTGCGGAAGGCGAGGGGGAGGACCGGGGTGGGTTCGAAGGGGGAGGCGGGCTTAGAGGCCGGTTTTGGGGTGCGCCATGGGGCCAGCTTGTCGAGGAGCATGCCCAGTGTGAGTAGAGCGGCGAAGGCGAAGTTGTAGTGTGGAGGATGTGCAGATGGGGGAAAGCTATGGGCCGTCTTTTGTCACGACCTCAAGTGCAAGGGCAATGCGCTAGTAGTGGCTGTGCTTGTGGCTTTGCTTTTTGTGACGTTCAGAGCGCTATCTCCATCACCCGTCGTTCACACTTGTTCCACACATTCCCACATTGAATGTTCCATACAAGGGTAGCATGAACGGGCGAGCCCGATGGTTTTGCCGAACGCCACCGAGTGCTCACGCTATGCCATTTTCTATATAAATACATACAAAATTACATTCTATTACCACTTTGTATACCCACCCCCAGCCTGAATTACTGCCCAGCATGTAGTAACTAGCAAAACGCTTATAAAACAAGGTATCTAATCTCGCACCTTCTACGCACAGGCCTCGCCCCACCAAACCGCGGGCTCGCCCGTTCATGGGAGGGCCTTGTAACACCTCCTCAGTTGTTCGTATCCTATGAAGATGGGTCGGTTCAACAGGTTGACTATGCCCCCACTCTAGAGGGCATGTCTTCACCGGTTTCAGTGTCACGCACACTTTTGATTGGCCCCAAGCATGCACGGTGGTGATCTTGAAGCCATATGGGGTGAGTGAGGCTGAAGCCATATGGGGTGAGTGAGGCTGAGCCAGGGCAAACTGCGAGGACGTGTCGGACATGGGATGACAAGTAGGCCTGTATATCTTAAGTAGCAGCCTGTTCTCTTTATGCAGGTTCTTTTCAGCACCTCAGCCTTTCATCCACCCCGTAATTCTGGTCTTTTTTGACTTTTCCTGGTCTTGCCGTGCAGGAGCAAAGTTGGGAGCTATCGCACGTATCTTTTGGCATTTCGCAATTTTTTATTTTTTTTTTGCAACCATGGCTGAAATAGCTCTCGCAGCGGTCTCGCTGATATTTCAAGTCTTTTCAGGATGTATTCAAGGTGCGTTCTCTGCGTTTTCCACCCTTCTCAACGACTAACGAAAGATAGGATATGAACTCATCGCCGACGCAAAACAGATGCCATCTGACTGCCAATATATCCGCGTGCGCTTAAAGACCGAACAGTACCGCCTTCTGGATTGGGCCGATGTGGTCCGTCTCGACGAAACCGACGACAACCTGCTCATTTCCAACTCCAGCAAAGGCCTGCTTCTCGACGTGCTCGACCAACAGCGACGTCTCATCCACCAATTCGGCCGCTTGGACGACAAGTACCGCAAACTCTCCAAGCCTCTTCTAGTAGACTATGAAGAAGCCAATGGCGGACGATTGCCAGAACCACCAGCCTATGAGAGCGACAGTCCGACGATTTCCCGCGTGGAGACGGACTTCCACCAGCGGTTCCCGCAGAGTGAAGCGCTACTCAAGAAAAGCTTGGACTGGGCGAAGAAGAGCACTGGTGTGCCGAAGAGGTTGAGGTGGGCGGTATTCGACAAAACGAAGATGGAGAATCTAGTGCTGAAGTTGGCATCTTTCAACGACTTCATGCGCGAGATGTTGAATACGCAACAGCTTGAGAACCTAGCCATCAAGCAAACACGCACAGAGTTCCAGATCATGCAGCTCAACTCCTCCATCTCGAACCTAGTCCAGATCTTCGAATCAACAGCATTGCTGCAAATGAAAAAGGGCCAAGGAGCAGGAGGAAGGCGCCGAAGCAGATACCTAACGAACCCAGTGCGTGCCTACATGCAAGCCCAAGGCCTCGACGACACCGACGAAGACACCGACGACCCCCTCTCGCTGCACCAAAAGCCAGGCTTCAAGGGCGGTCTCGCCGCCCTCGCACAATTCAAAGCCCTCAACTCCGCCATCCAAGACCCCTCCAGCTTCACCGACGAATTCACAACCTCCATCGCCCTCCCGCAAACCGCCTCTGAAACCCTCAACGTCGAGCTCTCACGCTCCCACATCCACCTCCTCGACCCCCCGACCTCCACCGCCCAGCACGAGCACGAAGAAAGCAGCAGCGAACCCCACCGTGTAGAAGCCTACTACCAACCCCCCCGCTCCAAAAAAGTCTCCGTCTGGATAGAATGGAAGACCTACGACCCCCCGCCCTTCCAAGCCAGCGGGCCCGACCCCAAGATCCTCGAACGAGTAAAAGCGCTCGCCGCGCTCCTCAAGGAGAACAATTCCACCGACCAATTCCGAGCGCCGCACTGCCTAGGCTACTTCTCAGACACGGACCCTGCAACGGGAGAAGACCACTGCCGCTTCGGCCTCGTGTTCGAAAAACCATCGTCGTCCCACCCATCCACACGCCCCATTTCCCTGCACACACTGCTCACGTCCCCCGCCCTCGACATGCCCCCCCTCTCCGACCGCGTCACCCTCATGCGTCTCCTCTCCGAGACCCTCGAGCGCCTACACGCCGTGAACTGGCTACACAAGGGTCTCCGCTCGTCCAACATCCTCTTCTTCTCCGACTGCGGCATCGACGGAATCGACTACAGCGATCCCTACATCTCGGGCTTCGATTACTCCCGCCCCGCCATGAACGACGATATGACGGAAAAGCCCCCCGAGAACGCCGCCTCGGACATCTACCGGCACCCGCGCGTCCAGGGCTCTGGCGGCTGCGAAGGACCCCCCGGCACCTCGTTTAAGAAATCCTACGACTTGTATGCGCTGGGCGTCATGTTGTTGGAGATTGCGTATTGGAAACCGCTGGATGAGATCATGGGGTTTCGCGACTTGGAGAAGGTGAGGCCTAAGGATACGTTTCGCGTGAGGCAGAGGTTGATGGATGACGGGGAGGGGTTTTTGAGGTATGTGAGGAGTCATTTGGGGTATACGGTTGAGGGCGTCGTGAGGGCTTGTTTGGTGGGGGTTACGGCTTTTGGGCTCGAGGAGGGCGTCGATGAGAAGAGGGAGGATGTGGGGGCCAGGTTGCAGAGGGGGTTTTATGAGAGGGTTGTTAAGGAGTTTGGGCAGATGAGGATTTAGTGCGTCGTCTTTGTCTGTTTTTCCTATTTTCGTTAGCAACGCACCGTTTATTCCTATTTTTTTTTTCGTCTATGAAATCTGCGGGGATTCCTATATCGTTAGCAATCCATCTTGTGTCCCTTATGTTTTGTAGACTCCATCGACTTGATCGAATTGTATTCCACTATGTCGCTGCAATCAAAAAAAGGGTGGGAAATTCTCTCCAACCAAGAAGTTCGTTCGGTCCTTCTCAATCATCCATCATCATTCATTCATTTCTATCCCGTATCCTTGACATCGCACCCATGAAAAGCCCCCCGCGGAGAGGGTCATGCAATTATCCCGACCCATCTCACTCTCGCAGAAGATAGAGCTAAAGTACACGCACGCACTTGCACCCGTAAGCGAAATCAATAGCCCATCTTCTTGAGGTATTCGCCTAGCGCGGCGACGTCGTTGAAGGCGACGGTTGTCTGGGAGTCGGGGCCGTGGTGGCCGATCAGGAGGGCTTGTGTGGTTTTGTAGGCTACGATGCCTTCTTTGCCCTGTACGGTGATTGTGTTAGTTTAGTCCATGCTCTCTATCGTTTTCCTTGGAGGAGGGGAAGATGGAGGAGAGAAGTACCTTCTTGGCCTTCAGTGCGTCGTCGGATGCTTCGATGGTCATGTACTTGTCTCCGCTGATCTTGACGCCGTTGGCGATGACGCTTTTCGGGTCGCTCTTGTCGGCGAAAGAAGCGGCGATGGCCTTGCGCTCCGCCTCGGAGACCTGTGGCCTGGTCAGTATGCCTCTTAATCTTCCTCGCTGTTACAGCCGCCATCCACTTTTCCCTAGCTCCATCTTTTCGTGTTGAAGTTTTTCTCTAGCTGTCGGCTGCGGACGATGGGATGGAACGGGATGGAATGGTGGAGCGGGGCGCAGACGTACGGTGAAGCCTGGAGATTCGGCCCAGATGGCGCTTCCAGCAGCGTCGCAGATGATGGCTTTGTCGATGTTGCCGGGGCCGACGAGGCTGCAGCGAGTCAGAAAAGTCTTCTACCAGAGAAGCAGTGGTGCAGTATACCTCTGATCAATATACGCTATTCCCACCGTTAGCTAACCCTCCCGTCTTCCACGCGTGCCTTGTGCTCACCTTGCCAGGACATGTTTAAGGAGGGGTGGTGGGTGGTGGGTCGCTTTCTGTCGGGCTAAGAGCTGAAGGTGTGGTGTGGTGTCGTCAAGGAAAACGGAAGCAGAGCTCGTAAGGAGAAGGCTGGGGGTTTGACTAAGCACGAGCGTGAATATGCAGCTTGTTGTGTGTATATATGCCGTGTGTGAGGGGGCACGTCTGTCGTTGGGCAAAGAGGAATGGAATTACAAGTCAGACAGATAGTGGGGCAGTTTCTGTCAACCCCGCACTCGACCGTGGAGTCTTCTTCACCCATCAACAAATGTCACAACTACACAGCAATACCTAGGTAATCAACGGCCTATCACTTAGGGAGAGGCTGGAACCGCCGCTTGCGCCCATAATAGAGACAGAAGACGTGGGGGTCGTTTTTGTAACGATTGATTAGGTAGACTGGTCAGTGGACAGCGGATACAACCCCGCCAGGCACTTCGCGATGGCGCCATGACATTGCATACCAATATGACGATGCTCACTGCACATGGGCTTGGCCTTTTTATGCGCGTGTGCCGATCCGAGGTTTCTTGATCGTTTGGCTTTCAGTGACTCTCAAATCCACCTGCGCGGCATGAGACATCGCAACAGCAACCTTTGACCGGCGCCCATGAAGTCGCATAGCCATCAGAGAGTTTATGAAGCCGTCATATCACAGAAACTCGTTGCTTGGGTATCTTGAAATCTAGTACCTGTTGCACATCTCGTACCTGAGTATCAGGATCAACGGTACCTGATATAATGGAACACATACTGCGTAGCTAAGCAATTCCACTGCACCGTTCTCCAGTGAATGCATCCATACAAAAAATCTTTGTAGATTTTGATCCTATCCATCGTCTGAAAGCTGCTTGCGGAAGGTTACTCAAGCGGGAAGTGGGAGTGAAGGACCAAATCACGTGTAGACTGGAGCCTGGCCACGCTAAGCACTGATTGGCTCGAGCTCAAGCTCCAAAAAGTTTGGACGCGTTCCAAGCAACCACGACCACAACACCGCTGTATGACTTAACGACACCGACCTCAACAAGGATACACAATTATCTCTCAAGGAATTCAATGCCATCAGACTCCCGCTCTCCAGCTCCTGCGCGCTCGCGCAGCCGCAACGCATCCCGCGGTCGCTCGCGGACACATACACTTTCACGACGCACAGAAGGCGACCGATCGAAATCAGCGCAGCGCTCCCTAACACCCCGCTCACGCTCCAGGTCGCGCTCGCGATCGCGATCGCGATCTCGAATCCCTACACGATCAGCCTCGCCCCCTCGCAATGGCCGCCGCGGTGATAGTCGGAGCAAGTCAAGGTCTCGAACGCGATCGGTGACACCTAGAGGACGAAGACAGTCATTTTCGCGGAGTCCCAGTCGGAGGAGTCAATCCCCAGCTCCCAGAAGCGCTAAGGTGCGTGGATCTCAAGAAACCAGAGCTCAATGATATCCAGCCTTGTCTACCTCAGTTTGCTAACTATTCCCCAGATCGTTGTCGAGCAATTGACCAAGAACGTGAACGAAGGCCATTTGCGCGAAATATTTGGTGCATACGGTCCCATCAAAGATCTCAAACTTCCCGTGAACCCAGTTTGTATGCAGCTTCATCTCCTCACATAGGCTTACCAGCTAACTCTCTCCTAGTCAATGTAAACCGCGGGACCGCATACATCCTGTATCACGAGATCGATGATGCGGAAAAGGCGATTGCGAAAATGCACGATGCTCAACTGGACGGTGCAAAGATTGCTGTCTCCATCGTCCTCCCACGCCGCCGCTTCTCTCGCACACCGCCACCGCTGAACCGAGGTCCTCCCCCGCGTTTCCATAGAGAGGATGATTCATATAGACCGGGAGGTCCACCAGGGGGGTATAGACCACCTCCAATGGGAGGGGGGCCGCCGAGGTACCGATCAAGGTCTCCGCCGGGTAGCTTTAGGGGCCGAGGTGGACGAGGAGGTGGAAGAGGAGGCAGGGGAGAGTATGCATCATACAGACCGAGACGAACAGTATCCAGGTCGAGGTCCAGGAGTCCGCGACGGAGGAGTCCCTCTAGGTCCTCGTATTCGCGGTCGCGTTCGAGAACTCCGCCACGAAGGGGAGGGCGAAGGGATGGTGGATACCGGAGGCGCGATTCACCGCCGCGAAGAGGGGGGAGAGATGGTGGAAGGAGAAGCCCGAGTTATAGCTCCTACGACAGCTACAGCGATCGCAGTAGGAGTCGGAGCAGGGGTCGAGGACCGCCTCGTCGAGTACGTGACTAGGAGTCAATTTCGAGATCAGAGTTTCCTCCGATGCAGATGAGCAGTTCCGTTGAAAGGGAAGTTTGTATCTGGCTTCGAAATCAGAGTGCGTTCCTATAAGATCATCGTTTGATAACCACCAGGCGTTCAGAGATTTCACACGTATTACTTGGATGCGCTAAAAGCGTAGGGGGTGGAGTCTCTTAGATATCCTATTTCAGGACCAGTAATGCAATGCCATTAATACCCTTCCCATCCTCCCGTTCATTCATACATGTGCCATCAGGTTTCCTCAATACCCAGAACGTTCCAGACATCTATTAGCTACTAACTTTAACCCTAATACCCCCCCTCCTAAGCCACCCTCAACTGAAACCCAGCACCGGCCTGCTCCTCCTCCCGATTCGCAAAAATCCCACTAAAATCCACATCCCGTACCGCCCTCGCATCCCCCCGCTTCGGCGCACTCGGACTCGCCTTCCGCCTCCTCTTCTCCTGCCCAGCCTTACTCGGAAACGTCGGGAAAAGCTCCATCGGCTTCGGTTTCGGCGCTTCCCGAAAGTACGCATGGCGCAGTACCTCTCCCGCCGACAATCTCCGCTCGGGGTTCAGCGACAAAAGCTCGGACAGCAGGTCGACGCCCTCGGCAGTAAGAAAAGGAAACGTCGTGCGCAGCACGCCCGTGGCCTTCACGCCCGCATCGCGCGGGACCCTCAGCGACTTCGCATTCGGCAGGCGCCAGAAGGCGGGCCACGATTTCTCCGTCGGCAGGCCGCAGAGCGCGAATATCTTGGCGAGTTGCTCGACCTCGTTTTTCCCCTGGAGGATCGGGTCTTTGAGCAAGAGCTCCCCGAAGATGCAGCCGAGACTCCACATATCGATCTCGGGGCCGTAGGTCTCGGTGCCGAGGAGGAGCTCGGGCGCGCGGTACCACAGCGTGACGACGAGTTGGGTGAGGGGCGCGTGCGGTGGGGGGATGTAGCGGGACATGCCGAAGTCGGCGAGTTTGAGGTGGCCGCGGTTACTTAGGAGGATGTTGGAGGTCTTGAGATCTCTGTGGAGGATGAAGTTTTCATGCAAGAAAGAAAGCGCGGAGGTGAGTTGGCGGAGTAGGGTCTTGATTTCTGAGGCGAGGAACGGCTCGGGCATGTCTTCCTGCAGCGTTTTTAAATCGTGCTCGAGGAAGTCCATGACGAGGACTGTGTCGGTTGGAGAGGGGCCTGTGAGGACTTCGCGGAGGTGTACGATGTTGGGGTGGCGGGCGCGTTGGAGGATGGCGATTTCGCGGAGGGCGGTTATGGGGAAGCCGTCTTGGTGCTGCGTGTCTATTTTTACCTTTTTTAGGGCGACGATGGAGGAGGTGGCGATGTCTTTGGCGCGGGACACCAAGCCGTAGGAGCCTTCTTCGATGGGGTTGAGGATTTCGAAGTTGGAGGTGTGGCGGCATGGGGTCCAGGTTGTGTCGTCGAAGCGTAGGAGTTTCCGAGCTTCGGGAGGGGGTGGTGAGGTTTTGTCGTTTGAGCCATTGGAGAGTCTTCTTCTTTTCGTTGGTCGGTCGGAGGATTCTTCGGCTGCTGCTGCTTGCTCTGCTTGTTGTTGTTGTTTTTGGAGCTTCAAGCGCCTCTTTTCTTCTTTCTCTTTCTTGCGGCGTTGGGATTCTGCTTGGTCGGCTTCGGTGTCGGCCCAGCGTGATGACATTTTTTCCTTCTCTTCTCAATCCCTTCGTTCTGAGATTCTCAATTTTTCCTGATCGAAAGTGTCATGTTGAGGTGAGGTTCCGAGCACGTGGTAAGGCGACGATGGAAATAAGCGGTGGTCATAGCTCCCGCGTCTGGTTCCAGAGTCAACTTTTTCGATCCCGCATGCGACGTCATGGAACTTCGATAACGACGTGAGAGATGAGAGCGAACTCTCTAAATTTGATTCGGAGTACGGTGAGGTCCACGCGACCGCGATTACCACTAAGGTGCGGCCTGCGATGGTCCTCGACTGGCGAGCGACAGTGGTCGACACCTCTTGCGAAACAGCTTGCGCAAGCTATAAGAGTAAGAGCACTACATGGAATTGATAGGATGTGGATGCTGATTGTATGTGTAGACTACTGGCCCCATCTCTGTAGCAGCGTATATGCGACAATGCCTCACGTCTGACCTTGGTGGCTACTACACCCGTCAAACCGATGGGCACGATCAGTTCGGGGCGAAAGGCGACTTTATCACGAGTCCGGAGATCAGCCAGGTTTTCGGAGAGCTGGTGGGCATATGGCTATACACAGAATGGATTGCGCAAGAGAAGAATGGGAAGGTACAGATTATGGAAGTTGGGCCTGGAAGGGGGACGTTGATGAGCGATGTGCTTAGGGTATGATAGTTCGAACAAGAATTAGTCAAGATGAGAGGCTGACTTTGGACAGACGATCTCAAGCTTCAGGCCGTTCGCGGAGAGTGTGAAGGATATTTATCTGGTGGAAGCCTCGGAGCAATTGAGAAAACAACAGGCGCAATTACTCTCAGGCACTGACGAGCTCAAAGAGACGGACATTGGGTGGACAGCGCCATGCAAATATATACCTGGATGCAAGATTACATGGTGCGAAGACATTCGGCTGGTGCCCAAAGGTATGCCATCCTTTCCCTTATGCCACAATCTCAACGACACATAGCTAACTCTAAGGTAGAAGAAACATCCACCCCCTTCATCCTCGCCCACGAATTCTTCGACGCCCTCCCCATCCACGTCTTCCAAAACACCCCCAACTCAAAAATCCCCTCATCCTCCACAATCATCACACCCACCGGCCCCATAAAACCAAAGACGGGACCCCACGCACCCAAAAACCAGTGGCACGAGCTCGTCGTAGCCCCCTTACCCGAACCCGATACCCCCTCCCCATCCTCAACGACGACAAAAGACCCACCCCCAGAATTCCACCTCACTGTCTCAAAGACCCCAACGCCGCATTCCCTCTACCTCCCCCAAACATCCCCGCGCTACAAAAAGCTCGAGAACACCACCGACGCCATCATAGAAATCTCCCCAGAATCCCTGTCCTATGTATCCGACTTCGCCGTCCGTATAGGCGGTGACAATCCCCCATCATCACCACCATCATCTTCAACAACTCCCTCCCCAACCACAACATCATCATCCACACACCCCGCCTCCACTAACCCCAAACCCTTCACAAAACCCCACCCCTCCGGCGCAGCCCTGATCCTAGACTACGGCCCCGCTTCCACAATCCCCGCCAACACCCTCCGCGGGATCCGCTCCCATGCGCCCTGCTCCCCCTTCACCTCCCCAGGCCTCGTCGACCTCAGCGCCGACGTCGATTTCCTCGCCCTCGCCGAATCCGCTCTGAACGCCTCCCCCGGGGTGGAGGTCCATGGACCTGTCGAGCAAGCGTTTTTCCTGGGGACTATGGGGATTAGGGAGAGGGCAGAACGGTTGCTGGAGAGTGCGAAGGATGAGGTGGTGAAGGCGAGGCTGGAGACGGCATGGAAGAGGTTGGTGGATAGGGGGCCGACGGGGATGGGGAGGATTTATAAGGTTTTGGCTATTGTGCCGTTTAGAGAGGGGGAGGGGGTGAGGAGGCCGGTGGGGTTTGGGGGGGATGTTGTTGGGTAGGTAGGTAGGTGGGTGGGTGGTTTGCTGGGGGTGGGGGTGGGGGTGATTGTATTGGTGTGCAATGAGTACTGTGTGCGGGTGTTAGTGTTTTAGATGATATGTATGGTTAACTTTGCGCTCCAGATCCCGAAGGATTATAGAAAAGCGTTCCATTCATCCATTTATTAGATTCAGTTTATGTTATAGTTTCCCCAAATAATGCATAAACACAAGCATACACTCATATATATACACAGCATAAAACCAACAGCAAGGGTATCTCGACCTCAAACTCCAACCACCCCTCCTTCCCCTTCCCTCCCCTTCCCTCTTCCCCCCCCTAACCTAATCCACCTCCTCACTTCCCCCAATATCCACAACCCCAAACCTCTCCCTCTCCACCCCCAACTCCCCCAGCGCCGCCGCCAACTTCCTCGGCGGCTCCATAACATCTTCCTCGGTCAACACCCACGTGCCCCAATGCATGCCCAGCGCGCGCCTGCACTTGGTATCGAGGAAGATATTGACCGCGTCCCTGGGATTCGCGTGCATGGGCGACATGATGTAGCGCGGCTCGTAGGCGCCAATGGGGATGAGGCCGAGATCGAAGGGCCCGCGGTGAGTGCCGATTTGGGAGAAGGCGGGGCAGACGGGGAGGTGTGAGAGGGTGGGGGAGTAGTCGTCGGTGGTGGGGGGGAGGTGGGGTACGGAGCGGTAGCCTGTGTCGCTGTGGGTGGGTTAGGGAGATTGTGGGAGACAGGAGGGAAGGGGGAAAAGGGGAAAGGGGAAAAAGTACCCAGCGAAATAAACCTTCACGCCTCCACTTTCCACACTCCAACTCGCCCACAGCGTCTTACATCTATCGAAGAGCCCTCTACCGCTAACGTGTTGGCAGGGTAAAGCGCTGATAGTCGCCGTAATAACCTCTTTTCCTTCTGTACCTTCTTCTACCACAGCATCATCACTAGTCCCAGAGACCGCTTCTTCCTTCCCACCCTCACCCTCATCCATAGACTCAAACCGCACATCCCTCCCCTCCCACCAATCCAACTCCGTCACCCGACCCCCCAACACCCCACTCTTCTCAAACCACGTCTTATTCCCCAACGGCACGAAGAAGTGCGCCCGTGGGAACTTCTTCCGGATCCGCTGCACGCTGGGGTAACTCAGATGGTCGTAGTGGTTATGCGAGATGACCACGGCGTCGACGAAGGGCAGGTCCTCGATCTCGCAGGGCGGATCCGTGAAGCGCTGCAGCGCCTTCAGGGCGATGGGCGCACAACAGGGCTCGAAGACGGGGTCGAAGAGGACGCGCAGGCCCGACGGGAATTCGAGGTAGAAGCAGGCGTGGCCGAGCCAGGTTGCGCGGAGCTTGGGGGTGGTGCGGGTGGGGAGGAAGGATGGGGGGTGGACGGGGACGGTTGGCGGGGTGGTGGAGGGCGTGTTGGATTGACCGGTGAGTTTTCGCCTGGGCGGTGGTGTTAGCTTTTCCTTTTCTCGTTTTATTTCTTCTTCTTCTTCTTCTTCTTCTTCCTCCTTCTTCTTCCTTTTACTTCTTCTTCCCCTTACTCCAACAAACCAGAACCACCCCATCACACTCCCCACCTCCGCCCGCCCAACTAGATACATACAAACGAAACCCTGGCCAAAACTCACCACAGCAACCCCACCACCAACCTCCACGCACTCAGTTCCCGAAAGCTCTCCCACGGATTCCGGAACCCCCGCCCGCCTTTCACATGATGTCGCTTCTCCGCCGCATCGTCCGGCTGCGCGGCGATTTGCGCCGGGTTACTCACTACCGCGTACAAGCCCGCCGTCACGATACTCGCGGCCGCAGAGCTCATCTTGACCGTGTGTGCGAAGCGCGGCGTCGCCCACTGTGTAGGTTTCGGGCTGGAGCGCGCGGAGGTGTGTATGGACCGTGGGGTGGAGAAACGTGGGTAGGAAGAGGAATAGGTAGAGGTAGAGGAATACGAAGGAAACGGTAAGGCTCTAAAGCTCTTGGACGAAGAAGGAGAAGGAGAAAGAAGTGACAAAATATGCATTGCCAATGATTGTTGAATACGACCACGGCCACGGCCAAGAGTAGAAAGACTCAGCTTCTCCGCTCGCGCTCTTCCGCAGCTTCCGCAGCTTCCGCAGCTTTGCAAGAACAAGAAGAAAATTGCTTTTGTCGTCGACATCTCACCATCTCACCATCTCACCACACACCACTGGTCCGCCCCGAACCAACGTCTATAATCTACGGAGTATATCATGTACTTTAACCCCGACGACGGGGAGGGGAGGACAAAAGAACACGGATCAGAAGAAGTCAGCAATAATTCCTATGCATATGCATGAGCAAGTGGCGCCCACGCACGGGGAACCCCGCGGACCAACCAGTGTTGGGCATAGCGATAGTAATTACTATCCGCTAAACCTAAAGAGGGAATAGTAATCACTACATGGTAAATAGTAATTACTATTATTCACATACAAAATTATAGCCGTGCGTAGTAATTACTATTTTTTGCCCATCACTGCCGCGGACGCAGCTGTGCTGTGCGATTTGTAGAGTCGGTGAATGACGACACCATCTCCCGAGTCCCGACCACCCCACCGGCCCCACGGCCTTTCTGTTCGCCCGGTTATCCGACACACCTCGGAGTTAAACAATAATAGGAAGAAGGGTTTTATCATCATCCGTGTGGAGGGAGGTAAATCCGGAGATCCACTCGACCCGGCTTTCCCAGCTCCCAAGTGCAAGTTATCGACGTCCATCTTGAAAGCATGATCGATGTCTGAGGGGAGGGAGCCCTGAAACGTGATTCCCATGTACGAAAATTCCTCACACAGAGGCAGACTGGCATTATTTCAAGGACGGTGGATAGGCCTTTCTAATCATCTTTTCAATTTTTTAATGCTACTACCATGCTAGTCGATCGCTGCACATTGATTGCACTTGCAGGAATGAATACACTAGAAAGTGCCACCAATAGGGACGCTGAACTTGCCGCCCATTTCCCCTATTATGTGCCATTTGGTATAAGAGTCCATCATGAAGAAGGGAACGAAGCAGTTGTTTTCCAGCCCAAAAGAAATCAGGTAGGAGAAGAAAAGGAAACAGATAAAACAATGTAATGCCCCCGTCGAGGTCCCGATGCAATTAATTACAAATTTTCCACAAGGGAGGGTATACGGTGACGATTTCAAAGGGAAAGAAATTGCAAAAATCGAAGGGGTATCCAGTGCGGATGCACTCGAGCCAACTGGGCAGTGAGGGGGAGGAGCGTGGTCCACCACCGACTGCGGTTCGAAGGATCGAGAGGCGGAAGCTGATCGCCAGAACATCGGAAAACCCCCATGCGGTTTTCCAAAGAAAGACCATTAAACCTGTGCAAAGTACCCCCGAATCATTCTTGTAACGGCGTAGGAAAGAAAATGTAATCGTGATAAGCCGCAGGCCTCCGACGCCCGAAGCGCGAGCGCAGCAAACGCAAACAAAACAAAGAAAAAGGAGTATCGCAGTGACACCAAGGCCAGACCATTAACGCCTCCATCCAGCAATTTCGCTCAAAGTGCACCATTGAACCATGGACAACCGACGTCTAACGTAATGAACAAGAACAGTAAAGAAAGGTGTCGCAAAATGTAAACGAAGGAAATCTATCATGCAAGATGGTCGCAAGCCTTGGGCTTTTCGTAAGATCCGGAATGGCGCCAATATGCGTGTCAAATAGCGACAAGAAGAGAAGGAATGAACGCCTTGTAGGTGTATAACGGAGGACTGGCGGTCCTGTCTGAGGTCCTGATGAGGTCCGAACATGGGTAGCAACGCGCAGAAGGCGTCATGGAAAAGAAACTTTTGGAGGGATGATTCGCTGAGATGAGACCGCATGTGGATATAAAGTGGTCGAAAGAAGAGCGTCAAGGAAACCAACATTGTGGGGTGCCGGAGACTCGATCGGAATATCATCGTTGCACGTATACCCGGCGCCGAGAGTAGCCGTATACGGGATACCCAACTGTCGTATAGTATCTGCATCGGGACGATGAGCCATGCCTGGCACCTAGACAGCAACAGCTTGAGGGCCAAAACCGGGTGCCATGAAATAGGACGGATGTCTCTGTGCGCAGTACATGCAACCACAGTTGACGCCGTGGTTGTTCCAGACTGGAGCGTGGTATTGCGAAGAGTAGGCAGGTGGGCCGTAATTGGGGGGTTGCTGTTGTTGCTGGGGCTGACTAGGGGCAGGCTGAGACAGGGGTGGGAAACCGAACATGGTGCGACGCGAGTAACCCTCCGGAGCCCAAGCACCCGTGGCTCCGTAGTATTCTGGGGTGGTGGGCCCCGTGGTCGGTGCAGAAGCAGGCGAGTGATCATTCGCAGATCGCCACGGATCGAAGTGCGAAAAGCTGGCCGAATTGTTGTACGAAGGCTGCGCAGACTTGGGTGTGTACTCGTACGGCGGCGGATTGTAACTCTGCTGAGTCGGCAGGGGTGGCAACGGCTTGTTGAGGGAGCGTCGATGCACCGAAGTGTCGATGGGGCTCAGCTTATTTGGCCGGATTGCACGAGCAGTAGCGTGAGTCTGATAATCTTTCCAGTGGTTGGACCAAGTATCCCAGCCGTGGCTCTCTGAAGGATCGCGGTGAAGCTTGAACTCAATGGCCACGAGCCACTCCATCTCCAGCAGGTTAAGGTCCGCGACAGGGATGCCGCTGACCTCGGACCATGAGCGGTTGATGAAGGTGTTGTCATCCAAGAATTTGCTACCCAGTACCAGAGCGATGGTGAGGAGGCGGAATAGATGGCTGTCTGTCTTGGGCACACCACCAAGCATGTGCATCCTTGTCGACAGGTAGAACATGCTCAGCAGTATTGTCGCAGATGGTAGTCTAGTCGCACACAGTACTTGGTGAACCCATTTGCGGAATGACGGCGGCATCGTGCGACCAGGGGTAATGAGTTGGAGCGCAGTCTCGCAGACAAAGTCGGTCATGACATCCATTTCGTAGTCCAGCTTTGCCGACACACCTCCCACAGGCTTCTCTTCCTTGGGCTGTTGCACGACGCGTTGGCCGAACTCTTGCGCACGATGTTGCTCGTTCTGCACGCGCATGGGCGGCAAGATGGGTGCGTCGTAGAACGAACTTGGCGGTGGCAGGCTCGGGGCAGCACTGCTCAAGTAGGTACCTGCTTGCGGATACATGGGTGGCATGGCAATAGCGAGCTGGCCGTAGCGGTCTGCGAAGTCGTAGCCATCATCTTGATGTCGGATGCTCGGCTGGCCAGAGTAGGCGGTCTGCTGGTAGGGCATTCCGCCACAGCCCGAGTGGTAGCTGGGCACAAACTCCGGCGGCGTGAGAGGGAGCTGCCGAGGCATGTTGGGTCTTGGGTAGAAGGCCGGCATGATGGATAGGTGCCGTCGCAGAGGAACGAAGAGACCGGTGTAGGACCCTGTGGCGGTTAGTGGGTCTTTTATAACGTAGGCAACCGTGATGGTGTCCAACGCGCGCTTCAATAGGGCACGTACAGTGTCTTCAATTCCAACCGCAGGGAAGATGGAGCGCACGCTCTGCGAAGAGCTAACCGACAACCTAATAAGTTGCGCTCATGCACAAAGGATGGTGCGAATCAAGGAGTGTTTTTTATTTTTCGTTTGGACAATCGGAGAAGCGTCGAGAGGTCGTAAGAATGCTGTCTCGCACACACAATGCAAGATTTGTCGATGGAACAGCGCAGCCGTTTTATGGGTCGATTGGTTGAAGGCGTGTCGCAGCAGGAGACGAAATTAGAGACGCAGTGTGCGCGTGTGTCGTGAGGATGCCAGGCGAGCCGTCGTGGAAGGCACCGAAACGTGAAGCAGGACGAGGTCTAAATGAATAGATCGCCCGTGGAAGAAGACGGTGGAGGTTGCACGCTGGGGTCACGGTGGTCGGGTGGTGGGTCGTGTCGTGTTGAGGAGGGAGAGAGGTCGTGGATGTGATGTGAAGGGAGCCGAGCAGCCGACGAACAAAAAAAGGGCAAGGACGCTCCAACCGAAACTCGAGTGCAGCAGGTACAGATCTAGAAACCCAGAAGGGCGCGAAAGGTGTGCCACAGGGAGTCTCAAGAGTGGACAGGAGAGTGTGAGGCGGTTGATGTTTTTCCAGCGACGTGATCCGTTAGAGTCAAACCCTGCCGGGGTGGTAGCGTGAACTAACTCGCTCGGACAGATGACGATTCAACTGCACACAATAGCGAGCACTGCCTGGCGCGTCGTTTGCGGTGTGCAGTAGAAGACGCGAGGTGACGAGTGAGGTCGCGGAGGAGGTTGCAGTCTGCAGCGCAGAGCAAAGCAGAGCTGGCTTCGAGTCGCGGACCCTCGCTCAAGAACCGGTTGCCAGGCGGAGAGCAATGGCCACCTCAACCAGGCCGGCTGTCACAGGCTACACGCACTGGGGTGTGGTGGTGTGGCGGAGAGGTTGGAGCCAAACGCCAGCAAGCTGCAGCGGTAGCAAGTCGGTGGAAGGGAGGGAGAGAGAAGGTGAGGTGAAGAGGGCGAGGAGGAGAGGGAGAGAGAGGAGAAGAGAGCAACAGTGGCGGGAAATGCACCGTGTAGGTACGGTCGTGAGGGTCGCTGCTGAGGAGCGAGCTGGGCCGTGGGACGGACCCGTCACCCACCTGCACTGCACCCGCCAACCCACCAACGACCAAGCGACCGTCAATAATGTCGACGCCGGAGCGCGGCATGTAATTTTAACCACTAACCACTTTATTACCGCTAGCTAAGGGGCGCGTCGAAGCCTCGAAGGGTCGCCGGCCTTTTGTCGCTGCTCATCTGCCCATCTGCCCATCTCCGGCAGAGGTTTCATCAGCAGTGCCAGCAATAATAACAATTACGAGAATTCTCCTTGCCCGTGGACGCTCCCATGATGCCCATTCCTCAAAATTAGCTGCACCCTCTCGTCTCCCAATCTCCATGGCTGGGCTGGTAGCCGCGGCAATCTCTGCTCGCCCCTATGGAGATGGTGTGGATTGATGAGCCACGCCCGGCTAGCCCTCCGTTGCACTGTTGTATTCCGCCTGCACATGCGTCGTCAGGCACAACTTCGCTGCTGAGCGTGAATGGTCATGGTCTGGTTCAGGTCTGGTCCACTGCTCTGCAGGTCCCCCAATCGAATGTCGTCAGGCACCGCTTCACGCCGCCAACCGCTCATCAGAGGCTAGACGCTGGACGCTGTTTCGCTGCATCTGCGAGAGCCACGCTGGCAGTCGGCTCCTCTTTCAAGATGCTCCTGCCGCTGCGCCAAGCAGTCATGAGAGACTCTTGTTCCTTTCCGGCATCGCTAGGGACCCAACGGGCATCGTGCGAGCTGCCACTCCGCCTCGACAATTGTCATCACCCGCAGACCCTTTTCGAGTCGATACGATACGTGCGATGACTGTGTTGAATCGAGCTCTCCGTGAATCCAAGACACGGTCCGTGTACGGAGCAGAGGAGAAACATATTACGATACGTGGCGAGCATGGCTGAACTTGATGCATTCCTCTTTGTCATTTGAAGCACTTGAGGCGGCGCGCCCGTCCCGTGCTGCGTGATGAAAAAACTAAAGGAAAAACTGTGCCCACGAGCTGCTAGCCGTCCGCATGATGGACGGTTTCCCCATTTCTCCTCCTCCTCCGTCACTGCCCGTAGCCTGCGGACGAGGAGTTTTGTCGGGCTTATTGCACCTAGGACGTAGTGGGCTGGATTGCTGCACGCATATTGGCAGGTGATGAACCGCAAAGGTCAGCGTTTGCGTCAGACACTCCGTGGGCGTCATCCACCCGCAGCTTTCCGCAAATTATGTCTTCATCATCCGGCCGACTCATCGTCTGCCACAGAGGTGCGATTGTCGTCAGTGTGGCAACCTCCTCGGCCGGGTCGCGCATCTGGGCCAAACCATCATCGTAAGCCAGCAAGCACGCAAGCAAGCGCGTCAACGCTTGCTAGAAGATACGACGCATCCACAATTCGATCCTGTTGAACTCATGTTGTTGCCTTGGCCTGCAAGTACTGAGAGATGACCAGGGCTTTGCGGACGACAGCAACTTCTTGTCGCGCGCTAATTGGCCCGTTGTCCACACATCAGCATCACCGCCTGGAGAGCCCCTCAAAGATCGTCTCACCCACGGCAGGCAGCAAGAAACAACGGTTCCGCAGTTACGCAGAGTCACAAGGAAATGTTCCCGCCTGTTCGGTCTTTCAATGGGGTTATTTTAGTCCATCACGTGTGTTCAAATTGGGTTGCAGTGCGTCGTTCATTTCCCATGTGGTCGTTGCCACACGGTTCGCCGAACCGCAATCAATTTCGTTGCCCCTCAATCAAAATCTCCCCATGTACGTGGGCGCATCAAAGTTCATCCGCCTAGAAATCCAGACTCCGTACTCCATTCAAATGCAGGTCCCGTGGTATTCCCAGTTAAACCTCATGCATGATATCGTGAAGTCAAACCCCGCACTATCCATCGTATCCTTTTCACAGTACCTCAGTTCATCTGGCGAATTAAAGAGTTAATCTGGTCTTCTCTGTTTCCGAGATCACCGCCCTCGATGAAATGCTTGAACTTCCTTTTATGGAAGCCGCCGTTGGGGTTGTTGAGCTTGAAGGGCCACAGGAAGTTGGATGCTTGTTTGAAGTTTGGGCCGACGGAGTAGACTGACCGTGAGTTAGATTACGCAGATAGCTCTAAGGGCAGTACTCACTCTCGTGTATGAGATCTTCCATACAGATGATGCCGTATTTCCCAAGTTGTTGCTCAATCAATTCGTTGTCCGTTAGAGGAATGCGCTGCTTATCGACCTTGCCATACCCTCGCTCTGCAGACCGGTTAGCGAATCCACTAAAGCGAGTACGCGACACTTACTATAGATGAGTTCTCGCACAGACTTCTGATTAGGGTATCCATACGCCACGAAGGGTTCCACGACTATTCCATGATTAGCTTACTGCATCTCGGGCGGCAATGTAGGCCGACTTACTCTTAAGCATTTCCATAGTAGCCTTCGTCAACTTGATGAAGACACCATTGTTGATCTGGAGAAGCCGGAGGAGCTGCAGGGTCTTTCGCTTCTTGGGGTCGATCTTGTTGATGCCCTTGATCCGTACAACGAAGGCTAGCTTGGGCTCGGCCGGGACGTAGAAGCTGTCGTTCTTCTTGGCTTCGCGGGACAGTCTGACCTTTTCCCTCTACACAAATATTAGCTACCACACGCGAATTTGGTCATGTGTGAAACGTACCTCGGCATCGCGATATTCCTTTACATACTTCTCGGCGCGCGTGAAGATGACCTCTCGCTTCTTCTTGTTCTTGTCTGTCCCGTAGTCAGCCTAGATTACAGAACCATCGATGGCCACTAGACGCTCGAGGAGAACAATCGCATCATTCCCGAAAGATGGTTAACGTTTCGACAGCACTGACCCGAAGTCTAGTCGATTGTGTTGGTAGTTATAATCATCGTGATTGCTCTCCTCGATTGCCCGTAGCCGTTGCCAGCATACCTCGCTTCTCCCTTGTTGCCAATGCACGCTCCTCGCGAGCCTTCTCCTGCGACTTCCTCTTCTTCAACAGTGTCTCGGGGACGAGAATGTCGTTTTGGGTCGGCACGGTCCTAAAGGCATGATAAGTGACCGTTCGGATACTGCGAATGCGCAAGGAGTGTCAAAGCGATAGTGAGGTACTTGGACAGCTGGACAGGTCAGGATTGGGCAAGTACTCACGTTGAGGGCGCCATTGTCGAGACTGCAGCGTGGCCGGAGGTCAGTCTGAAGTTTCAAAAAGTTCGATAACTGAATTTTCGAGCAGTGGCAGCGCGCGCTAAGAGCGCGCTAACCCGTATCTACACTAGCCTGATGCACAGACCTCGGACTTTGAATCTGGATATGTTCAATGTCATTCTCCTCACCCGCTTTCACCACATCTGAACTCGGATCGAAATTCCACGTCATCATCATATTCATGAATTTTCCACTTCAAATTACTCGCGCAGAATCTGGTAACGATCTGCAGCTTTCCAGTAAGATTCAATGAAAGCTCCATAGAGCACATCCTGCCACAGTTCTCAGTCGTGTGGCACATGAGTGCAATCAAAAGTATTTTCATTCAACTTTCCATTCAATCCAGCTTCGACCTTTTCAAAGGAAGGAAAGTGCTCCTGTACCACCGGATGCTAGGTGGTAGTTAGCTCTTGAGTGAGCAACAGATGTCATTTTCCTTCATCCGCAGAATCATAGAACGCCATTTTCTCGTTAAGGATCGCTTATGCCTACATATCGAGTTCTTGTGTTCTCTGCACAATGTTCATTGCTACGAGTGAGTTTTTCCAAACTTCAAGGTCAAAGACTCTATCTTCCGCTGGAGACCTTTGTTCGACAGATCACACGTAGGGGCGTTGATGTAAACCCGGAATAAGGTTTTACGGTTCATGATGCCTTGTGCTACTGACTCGCTCAGATAATATCGAAGTCTCCATGATGTTGAGACACGCCCATGTCAAACATGGCTCTGTCTCCGCGCGCCCTGATTCTACAGCAAAGCCATTTTCGACCATGCTTTGTCTAAAAACTTGTCTAAGACCGACAAACAAGCATGGACACAAGCACCTCGATTGTCTTTGTCCTACTCAATCCGGCCTTATAACCCACCATGACCATGGTTACACTCACGCAGAAACCACTCAACTACAGTGACGTGTAGCACGATGACAGCCCAGTATCCAGCGAGCAAAGACCCCTACGCTCTAGCATACAGATATCGCGAACTTCTAGCAGAGAAGCCCAAGCGCCGGGGTGAGCACTTTAACTCATACTACGAGAGCTTGCTGGCGAACCAGCCCCACCCAAGTCACACTGCCATGGACCCGAGGTCTCGTGCGATCAGGTACGCGAAAGGGCACTACGAATGCTACTACGAGCTGAAGCACGTCAATCTGATTATCCAGTTTCTTGATAGCAAAGCGGTACAATCAGATGCCAGAAACGCTGCAATGTAACCACTGCAACGTCGTCGCTTCATCTCAAAGCAGAATCTCTTCTTTCGGTACAACTCCAAATACCTTCAAAGAGAACCATGTACACCTTTTTGTTGTAAGCTAATAACAATCCGTTGCACGTGGCGAGGTCCAAAGACCAGCTCCGTCAAGTTACATTCCAGAGCCCATCCTGAAAGCGGAACCCGAACATCGCCAAACTCCATCAATGCCCTTGCGAAAGCACCTCAACCTCAAACAAAGGTGTACAGCCGCATGCGGACTCATCTATCTTTACACGCGCTCGACAAATCATGGCTTTTATCTTGACTCCAAGATGCTCGCAAACGGCCACACAGGACGCAGCATATATGATGGCAGCCCGGGAGCAGCAAGTGTCGCAGACCGCAGACCGCATTTCATCAGACCGCTTGCGCATGGAATTCACCACTCGTTTTCTATAACTTGGCTATGCATTTCAACATTCGAGGGTATTGGACACGTACTTCAGCGATTCTCAGCGCCGCGCAACAGAACCCTTATCATCATCCATACAACCCTCCCACGAGCGTTCCAACTCCAATAGTTACTCCTCCCCCTTCAACGCCGGTCATACCGCCTCCCGTCACCACAATGCCTTCCCTCTCAAGCACCCTTACGTTGACCACAACTTTCCTCCTCACCGTCACTTCGACGGCCCTCCCCAAGGAAGAAAACTTGCTCGCCATCCCCGATGCCATCGCCGGATTATCCGACTGTGCCCAGGGCATCCTCTTCCCCCTGATTGCGGACAGCCAAACCAACCCGGCCGACTTCCCTTCCATCTGTGCCGAGCTCGCCCGTCTCAATGCCCGCCAAACCATCGACTTTACCTGCACCAAGAATGAGGCAGCCCGTAAGTACTTTACCCGAGACTCCCCTCTCCCAACAAACCACCGATAACGAATAACTAACACCTACATACAGAGTACAGCAAGTTCACGGCCGACAAGTGCAACGGCCAAATCAAGAAGCCCTCCAAGAACGTCACCTCCAGCTCCATCTCCATCTCAAGCTCCACCATCACCCCCTCCACCACCATCACAGCTACCCCCATCATCCCCCTAACCACAGGCAACATCACCGTCATCAACAACGCCACAAACACAACCATCGTCCCCACCGTCCCCGTCACCACGGCTACCCTCGTCCTCTCCACCGTGGGCCCCAACGGCGAGCCCACCCAGATCACCACCGAGGTCGTGAGTCCCGCCGGTCCTACGTCCGTCGGGGGTGCCCCCGAGTTCAAGGGCGCTGCTGCGCCCGAGTTCGGGTCTGCGCGTGTGGGTCTTGCGGCTGCGGCTGTGGGGCTTATGGGCTTGGTGTTTGCGGAGCTGTGAGTTGTGGCTTTGGCGGAGGTTTGTAGGGGTTTGGAAGGGTTTGTAGGGGTTTGGGAGGTTGTTGGTGAGGGGGTGGGGGTTGTGAGGGGTGCTGTAATGTAGTAGTTGAAAGGGAACTAGAGTGGACGTAGGAGTAGAATTGGGGTAGTTAGTTAGTTAGTTAGTGGTGGGAGTGGTAATTGATAATGTCTAATTTTGATCGTTTTGTAGTGCATGTTTTTGTGAGGTCTTTTATTTCATCTTTCTTCTGGATATAGTTCAGGAGACGGATACTTGACCCTGGCTTGCTATAACTCTGGGTACATTTTGCGCACTTGGGGACTCCCGACAAGGTGTTGGAGGAGAAAAGTTTCTTTGTTGCAGAGGTAATGTTTTCTCGACTTCTATCAGACATGACTTGCATTCATTAAATTTATATAAAACCATAATAACTATGCGAGACTTCTCCTGCGAAGCGAAGAGGCACTTTCTGTAAACGATTCCTCCAAAGAAGAAATGATACACTCTCACCATAAACAACGAGTCCAAGAACTGGAAAAATTCTCTGCATGATGAGGCCAAGTGGGAAAGTGAAACATCGTCATTGTACCTGAAGTAATAGATTCAAAAATGCGATTGATGAGACCATTCCATCCACAAAATCCATCCTTTACAGATCGGAATCAAACGCCTTGGATATAATATGCCACGCCATGCTGAAAAAAGCAACAACTCCCTCAACGCCCTATAATACACCACCTCCCCACCCCTCCCATCTCACTCACCCCACCCATCCCCTCTTCCTCCATCCCTCAAACCTGACTATCCCCCCTCCCCGCCCCCACCCTCTCCAATGCCCTCTGAATCCACGGCCCCACAACCGGCACATTCCCCAAAAACCCCGCAATCGTCGCGAAAAAATCCCCAAACAGCACCAATATCCCATACATCTCGATCAGGAAGCCGAAAAAGGGCCAGCGGAGCAGGATGAGCGTGATGCCGACGAGGAAGGCGGCGGTGCCTTTCCATTTCTGGCGGCGGGCGAAGAAGGCGGCGGTTTTTTGGGGGCCGATGATGAGGGTTAGGCCGATTAGGAAGAGGATCTGTTTTATTTGTTTGGGTGAGCGTGTGTGTGGGGGAGGGGAGGAGAGGGACGTACGTTTCCCATTGCCAGCCTAGAAGTCTGTGTTAGCGAGTGAGGAGATTGGATGAAACGAAAGAGAGAAAGGGAGAGACGTACATGGACCGATCAAAAAACATCATCACGCCTCCGAGAAGAAAGAAACCGCCTGCGCGTATACGTCAATACTCCATCGCTGTCCGCAACTTTGGCGCAAACCAGATCTGGTATGTCATGCGTACCTACCCCCTGAGCAGAAAGCCACCCCGATCTCTAGTCACAGAGTCAGTTTATATCCTCTCACTATGCCCTCTTTCCCGGCCGTCTCCTCTTCTCACGTACTTTGCGTATCGGTAAGCCACATGGTCGGCATCTTGGATAGACTGTGCGGGATGCGCCCGGCGGGTTTGACGGGGATTCGAGGGTCGGAGACTTGAGACGGAGGGGAGTGTGTAGGCTCTGCAAGATCTGTGACGGTGTAGGTGGCTTTAACGAGTGTTCGTGTGTGGTGGTTATCAGCACCTTGTCTGGTTTTTTTTTTGTTTCGTGTCCCTTTGGTGAGAGCTGCAGCTGCGGGAAGTCGCGATCAGGGACCGTGCGCCTTCCGCGATCCTAGTCTAGCGCGCTGCGGCTCCACGGGGTGTTCGCAGCCAATTTTTTCGAGTCTACACTTTCATCCCGTTCAGGCCTGGATGCTATATCACCATCGCATATCACATCAAAGCACCGTTTTCTAAGGAGAATTGATATATTGTCTCCCTACGTCGACAGTCCATCTCAATAGCGATAAGAATATCCATGTAGAATCGCCCCGGCCACAGTATGCTATTTCCAAATATGCTGCTGTAACTAGGAATGCTTTCCCGCAAAGCTCCTGGTACCCGGTCATACGGGCGAAGATCAAAACCAGTCCACGATTAAGCCGGAGCTCCTCCTTGAGCCTTGCTTCGAAAGGAGCTTGGTGGGTGGAGTGAGCTTGACTTTGTTGGCCTGACATTTCCTTAATATATACCACTTCTTGTACTCCGCCAAAATGTCATTGTGACACCTTTCCTCGCTACTGTGAAGCTGTTGTATGCCGTACATCTAAACGCCGTGACCTTAAGACTGTCCTCATATCGCACGCTTGAAGAGATCCTAGAACCCCTCATTTCAGAACCGTATGCGCCCCTCTAGCCGCCAAATACCCTTCCGCAACACTCTGTGCCATGGTCCTTACCAGCCCAAACACCTCCTTATCATGATACCGCAGCCTGGTCTTCGGATCCGTGTACGACGCCTTCAACCCCGTAATATCGCAGTACCTCCTCTGGCTGCTGGGGTGGAAACTCGGCGCCGACTCAATATTCGTATACGTCGCCGTCACACCCACAGTAGCATTCCCATTCCCATTCCCATTACCATTACCATTACCATTACCATTCGCCGCCCTCTGATTCTTCTCCAACACTAGCGTACTCAGGCTCTGCGCCGCTTGCGCGATATTCGGCGGGCGACCGACGGGATTGGGGCCGGGTGTGCCGACTTCGGTGAGCGGGGTCGAGACGCCGCTGTTGTTTTGCGTGGCCATGACGGAGGCTTCTTTGCGCGTTGCTTCGGTGATGATTTGCTTGAGGTTCTTGTTGCGGCGGCCGTGGGCTTTGTAGTGCGGGTTTCGGAAGGGTTTGCGGATCGCGTAGATGTCTAGTTTATCGAGGAGGGCTTGGTGGTCTTTTTCGTTGGAGGCGGTGGTTAGGGGCGCCATTGTGAGGGGATGGGGATGGCTGGGTGGGGTTGGGTGGAGGTGCGATAGAAGTGGGTATTCGTTTGGAAAGCTCGTATTGCCGGGAGAAATTGGAGCTCGTTGTCGGTGGGAAATCGTGAACGCGGTTTTAATATCTTGTTTGCTTGCTGTAGAAGCTCGAGCTATCATCCACAAATAGCAGCGCAGCCCTACACCTCTTGGCAAGCCTAGGCTATTTACGTCTACCCCACAACAACACCAACACGTACATACATACGGTACACACCCCCTTCCAAGATTCACACACACACGCTTCCACCATGGTAAATCCACCCAAACCCCACCATCCCAAACCCAGACCCAAATACTAAAACCGCACACAGGAGAGTCCGCACGAGCACCAACAGAGCCTCCTCCTCTCCCGCATCATCGTCAACGTCGTACGTAAACACACCGCAAAGCTCAGACCATGAACACCATCTGTACTGACCATAGATTTTTTGTTTCGTTTTATAGGAAAAGCTCAACGAAGCCATCATGGTGCTAAACAAAAACCTTCAAGAAATCAACCTCGCGAATATGGACACGGAGCTCGTGTCTCAGATGTTTAAGAATTATCAGTCAAACGTGCTGTTTCATCTCGAAGGTGCGTGCCCCCCCCCCCCCCCCCCCCCCCCCCCCCCCCAACTTTAGCTCTCGCTCTCTATCTCTGTCTCTACTATTATTATACTTCCTCCCCTCCTTCACTGCTCACTGCTCATGGTCCTTCTACTTACCCCAATTTCCCTTTTTGTTTTGAACGAATGAATGCGATATACTAATCATAGGGGGAAATAGCGACGAATGGCCTCAAAGACCCCGCCTGAAGCCACCCCACAGACATCTCTGCGCGACAGATAGTCTCGATCTCCAGGCAACAGATGAATGCATGAATGGATGGTGTGAAATGAAACAGAGCGCAGCGGGCAGCGGGGGTCGTTGTATATCAAGATCGAAGCTAGCCAGCCAGACCCACTCCCGACATAGAAGCGGGAATGGGAAGGCCTAGAAGGAGATCCTCAGGCAGCACACAAGTTTAGCCCAAACGACCAAAAACACCAGTGCTTCTTCACGCGGGGAGTCCCCGTCGCCGTCGCCGTCCGAAACCCTTTCCCTCCACGTGCCTACACACCACTACATATCATCTGAGATGAACTGCTCGAGAAACCCAAACTCACACTACTACCATCGCTCTCTGTCTAGACTCTAAACCAGAATACTCCTCCTCTTCCTCCAGTGTGCACTCGCCAGAGCCTCCCCCTGTACCACCCATCCCCCGTATCCCCCACTCGTCTCGTCTCGTCTCGTCGCGTCTCGCGATACCGCCGCCCGTTTCGTTTCACGCACGATTTTAAACATCCTTCGAAGGGGCGAAATAGAAGCGCCGAGAGGCGAAAAAAAAGTACCATCGCCAATCCCTCCCGAGTTCCACTGCCCCGGTACTTCTCCACCCTCTTATTTTTTCCATCGTCGTTTGTCATGCCTTTCTCGTTTCCCGTGTTTTGGTGGAAGGCCTGACGAGGACCTTTGGAAAAGTGCAATTCGTTTGGAATGGCGATGCGGTCGGATATGAGTGAACGAGCGGGTGCGATGGGGGGAATTTATCCTGTGCTATAGTACTATAATGGGAGGTGGTGCTATTTGCAGATACGGGATACGGGGAAAAGCACCGGTATTTGTTTCCGTCTTGTTTGGATTAACGAGTGAGTGAGTGAGTGGTTGAGACCCTGGAGTTACCGCAACAGAGTTGGAGGTATATGATCAAAGAAGTCCTAATAATAACCACCATAATCTAAATCTTAGACGTAGATAGAAAGTGTACTGCTGCTGCGAGCAGCCAATGCCCCATTCAATGGGTATTTAGAAGTTGCATAAAGATGCTGCGACATGAAGGATATGCATGAACTCGCTTGAACGCCACAGTGATCCAGACTCCACCTCATCTCATCCCATCCCATCCCATAGAAAAGTCCGTTGCTGACCCGGGTACTCGTATCCCGTCCGTCAGTCAGTGCCCAATTCCCCAAATCGATGAACTCCGTTGAATTTCATACGCATTATCAAATGAGTTTTCTGCATGCCGGTGGATTGCAGAATGATTATGACAGAAAGTGAGAATAGTGGCCAGGCACGCGCTGCCTGCATCTCTCGCAGTCTTCCCGATAGCCCATGCTGAATCGTCCGCTGCCCGTAAGTGCGCCGCTCCGCTTCCTACCTCGGGCGGGCGTGGGCGGTGCAAGCGTCGAAGTCATCTCGGCATCCATACCGTCGGTAGAGGTGTGGTGGGACGTCACACTCAGACGTGATAACTGCGACTGAGCGAATGCCGTCGGTGTATCAGGAATATCCTCATCCTCCGAGATGGGTGATGGCATACGGCGACTTCGATCGTGGTCCATTGACATTCCTTGCTTCCTCGGCGGTTGCATCAGCGGTGGGTTGTGTGCAGGCACACTGAGGTGTCCGCCAGTCAGGCCCATCCCACCGGCCATGCCACTGCTTGGATAGCCCAGGCCGCTCATGCCGCTGTTGTGGAAGGTGGGATAGATTGGCGTCGGTATACGTCCGGTCGCATTGACGGCGGAGTCGCGGCCGAAGAGCTCAGGGTTGAGCTTCGCAGGGCGGAAGTTGGTGGCCACAAAGGGAGAATCTGGGGGCTGGCTGGCGACCATGTCAAAGTCATCGTCGTCCATCTGCATCGCGTAGTCCACCGGAGAGGTGGCTACGGGTAGGTCTTCCTCTATAGAAGCGGGGGAGTCGCCGTCACTGTGGTCGGACTGAGCGGGCGTCATGGCCTCTAGGCCGGGTACCATATGTGACGGTGAAGGCGTCGTTCGTAGGGGGAGATTCATCGATGTGGGGTAGATGGAGGCCCCATAGCTTTCTTGCCTTCCTAATGATCGAGCTCTCTATCGAAACTATTAACTATTTGACGTTGACAGTGAAGTGGGCAAAGACGCACCTTCAGCCATCGCTCGTCCTCCGAGTCTGAGCTGTCCCGGCGCCTCTTGTTGCCCACGGTCTGAAACGCCAACATGCTGTGTGAGGTTGAGGGGCGTGCGTAGTTATATTGCGGGTTAGGCGTGGTCTACACGCAGGGCACTGAAGGGTTGCGGTCGAGGGCGAAGTTTCCAGGTGTAACGAAAGGTGAGGTTCACTGGCTGTTTGTCTGTCGGGGCGTGAGGTGTTTTGTAGCAATGCATGTACGGTACTTGGGTCGCTTGCAGCAAAAGTGCGGGTCAGGGGAGATCACCTTCGCGTTTCAGAAGGCCGGAGATGGTGCCCTGCCGGTGACTCCCCGAGCAGACTATTCTGAGGGCTACGGCGAGTTGGTTTTTAGTTTACGAACAGGCTACAGCTCGCGCGAGGCTGGCCCAGGTAAAGGTGAAGGGGAAAGCCCGCCTGTGGAGAAGGCGAAGGTTTGGCGGGGATTCGCGTGGTCGTGGCGATCCGCATCTCAGCTCGTCACGCCCCTGCTGTGGTGTTGCAGTTAGTCATATGGGGAGGTCATCGACCATTGCACGCCTTTAATAAGGGGACCCATAGCGGCAATCTCGCCATGTTTGATGCAGAAACGTCGACGGTGGTGCGGGCGACCCTGAAAACAGACGTCGAGGTTAAGGCATAAAGGAGAACAAGCCGACCAGTCAGAAACCAGCTGTTCTCGCTGAAGTCGTCGTCTTGGCGGAATCCACAGACCTGGGACGATCGAGTTGCCGCTAACCACTCCGGGCTGAGAGAGAACCCCGCCGCAGCTAAAATTATTCTGTGACTCTGAGAGAAAACAAAGAAGTTGCAATTGTTCTACCGCCACGACTCGTTTCTCGACAACATATACCCGAACTCGGAGCTCTACATTTGCACGTCTGTCAGAGAAGATCAATCAATTGGCCACGCTGTGAGCCTGTAGCGCGCAATTCACCAGTCAAGACCCCTCCCGCACCCTGTACGTGGCAGACCATACGTCTTTTGACGACCTGCAGACCGACTGTAAGATACACCACGCAGCACCCCGGTCATATGCTTGCATCTCACTCCACCAGTAAGGACGTATATTGACCGCATTTATAAAGCTTTTGAAGCCTCTCCTATGGCACCCCCCGCAGACCCCACCGCAGCCATGCCCGCTCCCACCGACCAAAAAACCGTCAGTGACGATGTGCGCGGTACATGCCCTCCCAATACAAATCTACCCTTCGCATACTGATCCCTCTCCCAGTCCTCGGCTACGACCCATTGATCCCGCCCGCACTCCTCTCCGCCGAAATCCCCATCACCGCACAATCCGAAGAAACCGTGCTCCAAGGCCGCAAAGAAGCCATCCAGATCATCACCCAGCAAGATGACCGTCTCCTCGTCATGGTGGGGCCCTGTTCCATCCACGACCCGGCCGTCGCCCTCGAATACTGCCAACGGCTCAAGGCCCTCGCCGACAAGCTGAGCAAGGACATCCAGATCATAATGCGCGCCTACCTCGAGAAGCCGCGGACAACCGTCGGCTGGAAGGGTCTCATCAACGACCCAGACATCGACGAGAGCTACCAGATCAACAAGGGCCTGCGAGTCTCACGAAAGCTCTTCTGCGACCTGACTTCCCAAGGCATGCCCATTGCCTCTGAAATGCTGGATACCATCTCGCCGCAGTTCCTCGCCGATTTAATCTCGCTCGGCGCCATCGGCGCGCGCACAACAGAATCGCAATTGCACCGTGAACTAGCCTCTGGTCTCTCTTTCCCAATTGGCTTCAAGAACGGCACGGACGGTGGCTTGACAGTAGCCGTAGACGCCATTGGAGCCGCGGCCGCAAAGCACCACTTCATGGGCGTAACGAAGCAGGGTCTAGCCGCCATTACCAAAACCGCCGGTAACGAGCACTGTTTCGTCATCCTCCGCGGCGGAACCAAAGGCACCAACTTCGACAAAGACAGCATCAGAGCCACGCGTGAAGCTCTGAGGAAGAAGGGCCAGGCCGAGGTCATGATGGTGGACTGCTCGCACGGTATTTATTAAACCCCCCCCCCCCCAGCAGCCCCCCCTTCATCGTCCTCCAGACTATAGTTGCGGAAACTAAATATGCATATACAGGCAACTCTAACAAAGACCACCGCAACCAGCCCAAGGTCGCCAAGGTCATCGCCGACCAGATCCGCGAAGGCGAAACCGGCATCGTCGGCGTGATGATCGAATCCAACATCAACGAGGGCAACCAGAAAGTGCCGCCAGAGGGCCCCAGTGGTCTGAAGAAGGGCGTCTCCATCACGGATGCTTGTATAGATTGGGATAGCACTGTCAGTGTGCTGGAGGAGCTCGCTTCGGCTGTTGCTGCGCGCAGGGCGAAGAGGGGTACGGCGAATGGCGTCCATTAAATTCAAGGTATGAACCCTTTGGCCTTTGGGCATTGAGTTATAGCGCCGCGTACCCTTCTTGGCGAGACCGAAGTATTTCAAAATTGGGGTGGGGATTACACCGCGACTTAGGGATGGATGGGGATAAGGATAAGGATAAGGATGGGTTTGCATATGTGGAGTGGGGATGGGTTATAGGGGGAATCGGTTCTTCTTTTGCTTTGAAGTTGAGTCGATACCAGCTAGCATTTGTATGTACTGTACCTCTTTCGAAAAGAAAGACGGTAGCATAGAGAAAATATTCAACTACATTCTCTACCTTCTCTGCCTTTTCACTCGAAATGAATCCAACGTCGAATCAATTCGTGAGGACAGAGTGAGTGGGTAAATTAATAACGACCAAAATACTCGATAGTAGATAGCCCCGCGTACTCACTCAGAGAGAGAGAGAGAGAGATTCGGTGATGTCGGTGCTATTCCTAACCCTATCTCTCCTATGATGAATATCCAAAAAAAAAGGCGACTATCCGAACATATACCCAGAGGCACTCCCGCTCCCACTCCCCGCTAAACCCAACCCCAACCCCAAGCAGCTAGCTCTATGACATGATAGCATGATAGATACTCCCACAACGCCCTTTTAAAATGTCGTTCTCATCCCAAAGTGCAGTCAGTACAAGCCCTATTCCCCATTTCCCATCCATACCCCCCATCCCCTCCTCTTCCCGAACCACTTCCCCCCCATCCCTCACCCCTAGAAAGACGCCGCATTCCCCAAAGCATGCTCCTTAACATACTCCGCCCCCCTCTCCTCAAACTCACTCCTCGTAACAAAAAGCGCGCGATTCTCGCTCCGACCCGCCCACGCCGCGGCGCCCCTCCACGCATCCAGCACCGCATCCCTTGCCCTGCGAACCCTCACCTCTTGCTCGACGGGCAACACTGCCCTAAGTTCCGCGGCGAGCCGCTCCTCGAAGCCTTGGAACAGCGTGTTCCCGCCCGTCAAAAAGACGTCCCTGAGGACGTCGTCGCGGTGGGGCGAGTCGGCGAGGCGCTTGGTCAGGATATCGGATGCGATTTCCACGATGCCGGCCTGGTCGAGGCCGGCCATGGAGGGCTGGAAGACGACCTCGGGGACGCGGATGCGCTCGACGTTGAGGTGCAGCTGGTGCATTTCGCGCTGGCTCTCGGGGTCGTAGGCGTAGGGCCCGTGGAGGAAGGCGTGGAGGATGGATTTCGTCCAGTCCGTCTGCGCTTCTCGCGTCGATTCTTCCGTGAAGGTCGGGTCGTGTTGGAGGAGTTGAGATTCGATTTCCTTGAGCGCTTTGTTGAGGTCTTCTTCCTCGTCGTCCGACTGCTCGCCCGTCACGATGGTGCGGTAGACGCCCCAGTCGGCGTCGTCGGCGCCGAAGGTGTCGTCGTCGCCGCCGCCGCGCTTGCGCTTGTTCTGGGGCGCGTCCGAGGCGAGGTTGGCGATTTGCTTCATGCGCATTTGGTTGGCGGTGGATTTGCGGTTTCCCAGCTCGGCTTTTATCCTTTCGCGGTCCTTCATCTTTTGGATGATGGCTTGACGCGCGACTTTGCGTTCCGTGGCCCAGCCTTCGGGGTCGCCTTCGCGGCGTTCGTCGTCGAGGCGTTGTTCTTCTACGAGGCGGGCTTTTTCTTTCTCCTTTTCGATTTTGGCGCGTTGGCGGGCTTCGTAGTTGGACTTCATGAGGCGTTGTTGGCGTTTCTGCTTGAGGCCTTCGTCGTCGAGCTCCTCGTCTGGTACGTCGAGGAGTGGGAACGTGGGCTCTTCTACGGTCTCTTCTTCTACTTCGCCCAAGTCCTTGTTTCGCGCTTTCTTGATGCTTTTTTCTAGATCGCGGATGCGCCTCTCCAGTTGGCCTTCATTGTCGAAGTCTTCGCTTTCGAGTAGGACTTTGACCTCTTTCTTGGGTATGTTTTGGAGCTGCTCTTGCAGTTGTTGGCAGAACTCGAGCTCTTCTTCTTTCTGCTTTAGCTTCTCCAGGCGCATTTTTGCGGCTTGTGCTTGGAGTCTTCGGCCGCCTTCCTTCCTTTTCTCAGCTGCAGCAGCGAGCTCCTCCTCCGTTTTCTGGACGACTATTGGCTCTGTATAGGGGAACTGTATGATGTGGTTCCTGTCTTCAAGGCCCGTCCAGTCAAGATATTGAGAGAGCTCTGCTTCATAATCTTGGCTTACATAGCAATGTTCGCGGACGAGATCTTCTGCTTGCTTGTCGCTGATCTTGCCAGGGAAGGAAGGGTACTTGAGTCGGAGGAGTTTGAGCAGATATTCAGCGGACTGGAAGCGACCCCAGTTCAGACGGGTGGTTTGCGAGAGCAGTGCTTTTGAGTCGACCACGGGTATAAGGTGTGTCGATGTGTATGATGAGGAGACGACGAGACCGTGCTTGCCGCCGTTGTACGAGTACGAGAAGAGCGAGTCAATGCCGTATGCGACTGCGGGCGCTCCGTAGCACTCGAAGAGAATCTCGGACATGGCTATATCGTGTTAGCAAGACTGGGTTGAGCTATACACAAAATTATGATTGCTTACTCTTCCTCGTATAGCCCAAGTTTGCGACCGGCTCCGTCATTACAATAGGCCGATCTATGCTTCCTTGCTGCCCGTCCACACCCAGCTTGATGAAGCAGTAATCCAGCACGCCTTCCATGCAATCCCAGTTGTTCACGATGTTGCTCCCTGGCTCATAGACGTTCTTGCTCTGTCCGCGTGCTGTACCATCGCTATACACATCCGACCCGACAAATGTGAAGGTCCTGTTGAGCTTGCGATCCTTGTACCGTGCCATGAGCGGGGGCAGCGATAGTCGAGGTTTCGAGTCGAAGGACCAGCCGGCACGCACGGTGGAGGAGCCTGGTTGATTGTCAGTATGCGCGGAGATTTGCGCGCTGGGGCAGCTGTAGGGACTTACCATTGTCGATTACGATGGCGGTTTCTTGGTTACTGCGCGCAAAGCCCTCTTGGTCTATGGGTTTGTAGCCCTCGAATGGTGGCTCGCTGACGCTCCATATTCTTGCCGGCGGAGGTTTGGGCGAGTTGCGGCCAGATGCTGGGGGCATGTCAGTGGTTGCGGATGGAGCCATTGTGGTGAGTTGAGGGTGGACGGTAGGTGGGAGTTTATAGCTATGGCATGTCGAGATTTTTTGTGTGGCAGCGGAGGCAAACG
Source organism: Byssothecium circinans (assembly GCA_010015675.1). NCBI lineage: Eukaryota > Fungi > Ascomycota > Dothideomycetes > Pleosporales > Massarinaceae > Byssothecium > Byssothecium circinans. The sequence continues at coordinate 49,325 of ML977003.1, read as the reverse complement.
GTGGTCGGCGCGCACATGTATTGAGCTGTGCCTACATAGCTATTGTAGAAGTGAGGGTTGTTGCGGCCGTCATTGTGGCCCAAGCACCTATCCTAAACAAGCAATTGTAGACTTCGCAACCGCGCGCTGAACGTCTCAAAACGGCCAGCTTTGATTTCATGGTATTTACTCCAGCCAAAGACTATAAAGGTGGAAAAGTCGACATCGACTATACTAAAAATTGCCTCAACGTCTAATTAGATGAAGAATACTGTACTCTACCGATCCTCACCCTTATATCCAGTCTCGTCAGTCGTTTGCTTATCCTAATCTCATGATCATCCCTCCAATGGTATGTATGCTAGATGTATATATAACAAGCTAAACAAAACATAGAAACGAAGATACAACGCCACCCAATGATACCAACTTGCAGTGTATGACTAGAGAAGAATGGAAACACCGACTACTCCTACACCCTAGGAATGCTACGCTGTTCTTCCCAACGCCGGATATGCGAATGTACCGAAACTCGCCGTCAAGTGCTACTCCAGACGGAATCCACCCTGTTCGTTGTGTACACCCCAGATGATGCTATGCAGAATCTATGCAAGTGCTCTATGCAGACTTCGGATGCTGCTCGACCAACCACTCGAGCACGCTTTCATAACAGAGAACGAACTGCCTCAAACTCTGCACCATGCTCAACCTCTGCAGCCTAAAGTCCTCAACCGTCTTCTCGATCAGATCAATGTCCTCACGTGTCGTCCAGCTATCCTCGGTCTCGTTCATTTCGCCTTTCCCACTGCTGCTCTCGCTGCTGGATGAATCCTTGCGTGATTTGTCCCTTCCATCAATGTGCATGGGACTGCCCTGCGACATGACATTGAGCGAACTCATACTCATAGGTGTAGTCTGGCGAACGTTACGCGATTGTCGTTGGCGCTTGAGCATATCGATAACAGAGTCGACGGTGCAAAATGTGCCCGTTCGACCGCAGCCAGCGGAGCAATGAACAAGTATAGGGCGCGCGTTCGGTGGGTCGGGAGCCGAAGGAGAGCCACCGTTGACTTGCCGACAAACAGCGTCGCACTGCTCGATAAGTCCCAGCAGGTGAGTTGGATGAGCTGGCGCTCCAAAATCGGGCCAATGGGAGTATTGGAGTTGAGTGATCTCTCGCATGCGTTCAAATGGCTGTTCCGAGTTGGCAAGCGTGAACTTGCGGACGATGACGTACGGCTTTTCATTGCTCGGTGAAGGTGTCTGTTTCTCCGGGAAATATGCTGGTTTAGGGGGGTTCGTTGACCGACGTTGACCTAGTGCGGGCCTCCATTGTTCGCGATGCTTGTAGATCTTCGAGGGCTCAAGAGATGCCCGACGCTCACCAAGTGCATTCAAGTGAAGGTTTCCGTATTGCGTGTCTGACCAGTAGTTGTGGGCCTTGAGTTGGCCACCCTCTTGTTCGGCAGTCAGCATAACGATCACGCGTACGTCTTGTTGCCACACAACATTCCAGAAATCCTGTTTATTGTTAGCTCAGGCGCTTGAACAAAGAATATGACTATGCTTACGTTGAATGTCGCTGGAAGCGGGCCTTGCGTGGCAATGTATCGCTTGTTGGAGAAGGGTGGCTTGATATGGTTGGCGTTGATGTAATCGCATCCGCTTGAGTTGGCACCTTGGATCTTGACTCGGGTATGTTCATATGGCCAAATGCTATTGTAACGGTTCTTCGAACCCTTCTCAATGCCAGCAATCTGAATGGCTTTCTTGGGAGCAGGACCATCCCGCAACGGAGTGCCATAGGAGACGTTTCCGGATAAGGCTTCCTGCATTCGCTTCTGTTCGCGCTTCTCTATGTGTAAGAACTTGTCGGACACAAGCTTTCCGTTATCCCTCGCACTTGACGCCTTTTGTAGCCACTCAGGAAGCTCCTCCTCGAACGATTGAGTCGTAGATGCCGGATGCTTGATTGGCATTTGACCGACGCCGCCGATAAGGTCCATGTTCTGCCGAATGTTGCCGAAGAATGGGTTTGCTGCATTTTGGGTCACGGGCATGGGGCAACCGCCGATAACGGGGGCTACAGAAGGAAGGCCAGTGTCGATCTTCATAGAAGACTTGGAAGAAGTTGAGGATTGGGCTGAACCATGTGTCACCCAAGTAGGGAACTTCTGTGCAAACTCCTGGAACCCGCCTCGAATGATGTATGAGCCGCCAGTCCAGCCCTCATTACTGAACTTCTTAAGGGTGTTCAGACAGATTTGAGCATCCTTCATCTGGGATGAGTTTGCATCGTATACGATGATGTGCTTACTGTTCCGCCAGCTCTCGAACTTTTGCCTCATGTCCTCCTCTTTGAAGGTCTCGGCCAGTTTTTGAACATTGAAGGATGCACGCTTCAGAAGGGTAGTTGGGAGGCAGAGGCTCAGGGCGCCAGCTATACGTGCTTTGGCATATTGCGTGGACAGGCGCAAATCCAGTAGCAAGACTTCCTCAACTGACGATTCAAGGATGTTCACGATGTGTTGAGGGGTGACCATGTGCGGACCCTCGTTTCCCTCTTCGTCAACTAGGTTCGCCGGTAGCGTTTCGGCTCGGTGGTGAGCCATTGATATACTGTGTGCCGATTTCTTGGGTGGAAGCGATGGATGCGGGTGTCGGTCCCCGATAAACTCGGCCAATTCGTCGGTATGACCATATCCCTCCTGGTCCAGAAAGCTTGCAGGCGAATTGCGCCGCGGACGATCCGTAAATACACCAGCTTCAGAGGACAGGAGTCGTTTGGGTGACCGAGGCTTGACCATCGCATTGGCGCTCTCTTCCTTTTGTCTCTCGGAATGGTTGTTGGAACGTGTGGGCATCGTCATGGATTGAGGCGACAGCGGGGTCGTGATGGCGCCGAAAACTGATCCCTTGGGCGCTGCTATCGAAGCTCGCGACGCGTCGATGTTGAAAGTCCCTAACGAAAAGCCTTTATTGTTCTCCGACTGCCGTCTGAACTGCTCGAACTCTGGATTTTGGTCGACTGGTATAATCCGGGGTGAGGCGGCTGCCGTAGAGCGCACATTGGAAGACGGTGGACACCAATTACCACGAATGTGCTGGGCAGCACTCGAGGCGAATATGTCAGTGCTGTGATCTCCATCTAGCTGCAGGCCGAAGTAATTTGGGCTTGGTGTCTTCGGCTCGTTGTGAGCGGGCGATCTCATGTCGTTCAGGCGGCGTGGAGTGAGCAGAGGAGGGTTAGGGGCGAGGGGACTCCAGGCTTTACTAGATCTCGAGGGCACGGGGGTAGGAATCGGTCGGGAACGGGACTGTGTCGTATGTGACGCTTCGCGAGGTCGGGGAGACAGCGCTGGTGTCGACATAGTGCCTCGCCAAAATGTCGACGGCCGCGGCGCGAAAAAACTACGAAGGTATTGGTAGGAGAAGGTATATGTAAATTAGGGCGATGCGCTGGCGAACGACGTCGTGAATGTGGGAAGAGTGAGAAGCAGGAATTGTGTGGAGACAGGGATGGATGAGGCTGTTGCGTGGTTGCGTTGAAAGAGACGAGGGAGAGAGCCTATGATGTCACCGCTGGCGATGACAAACGCGCGCTCTGTGAGTGCGGCCACCCACACAATTGCACACGGCGCTACTGCCTGGGAATAAAAGCGCCGCAGCAATTATTAACGTTCGAGGCCAAGCACCGTATCAGCATGTGTACATATGTACCTGGTAACGGAGAGCCTCGTGATGGGGAGCTCGTTTCGGGTGGGAGCGCGCAGCCACTGGAGCTGGAGACTGGAGGAGTGCAGCAGAGCGGCGACGTTTACGCAGGGACCCGGGAGGAGAGCGAGTGCCTGGCCGGATAGGGCTGATGATGTCGTTCCGCTGGCGCTGGCGCTGGCGGAGAGGGGGACGAAGGGCGGAACGCTGAAATCTTGTTGGAATGCTGCATAGCGGATCGCAGTTTAAGTGGGAAATCGCGAAATCGCAAAATCCTGTCGACATGTACAATACCAGGCCGCACTGATCAGGGATCGACAAGCCCCAGGCGGGTGAAGCTCGTCATGCGTCTCGCACATGGTCTGGCCAACGCGGACTCGGCATTTGATATTCCACGCCCTGTCAGCCGCCCACCCTCTTGTATACTGTCTTTATCTCGACCTCTGCAGGAACTTGGCGGGCCAGCTGACCGTGCGAATAATAATAATGAGACATGGCATCTGCTGCACGCCAGCCTGCTTCGTGCCGACGGAGCTGAGAGTCCGCAGTCACGAATCGATTAGCCCAGAAGCGAGACCGCCTTTTCAGCCTTTCAGCGCCTCAGTATCCTCGAGACTGGAGCTTTCCGCATGTGGTGTCATCCCTGCATCCTTACCACCTCTAGCGCAACCTTCACCGTAAGTTCTGACATCTACATGGGTGACATTCCACTGGGAAATACTCTGGGCATCAGTACCCAGCGAATAGAAACTAAAACTGGTCGCTCGCGAATGCATGAGTAGACCGCGGATACGACCAAGGTTGTCACCCTACATGACTTACATGTTGCACTTCAGGATTCGGATATTCGGATCCAAGACAGCAGCCAATCCGAGGCGTCGCGACATATTCGATTACAGTCTTCGCTGTCTCCGCTCTGGCCAGAGACGCGAGATACACGTTAAAGTTAACCATTAATTACTTGTTCATGTCTGGAACAAGGGCTATTCGCATTTCTAACCCGCATTTTCCCGCGAACGGCTGCTTGTAGTATGATTTTATGCCGATATAAACGTGAATGTGCAATGCGAGAGAGGCATCCATCGTACGTCTGTATGTACAGACAGTTGGGATAGGCGCGTCAATTCCAAGATTTTGGAGTCACGTGCAGTCGCGATTTCGACCGGCTTTCGCGTCGCGTCTCTTCCTGTTCCCCCGCATGTGCAACGTCCCAACCTACAACTACCACACTCTCCAACACGACAAAAGCCACTCTCCGATATTTACTGCGACAAAATGAACGGAGACCGTGATCAGTCACCCGATGATGGCAATTATAATCACACACACCGCGCGCTGTTGCAGGCCTTCCTGTCGCAGCCCGTCATGACCTTTGACGAGATGAAACCGGTCATCGCAGCGATATTGACAGCGCACGGTAAGTATTAATTGCAAGCTTCGCATACGGCCCAAGTCACAAAAGCAACCGAAGACCGTCTGCTAATGACTCGCCGCCAGAACCCGACCGTGCGCGCCTCGTCAACGATATAACCTCCCAAATCGTTACCTCAATGGTCCAAACCGTAAACTCGAAAATCGGCGCATTAGACTATGAGATTCGATCCTCTCTGAACCAGCACGACCGAACCCTCACCTACGCCCTCGTAAACACAACTTCGGACGCATTGACCCAGATCGCAACAAGCTTTACTCCTGATGAGATCGCCTACATAAAACGGCTACTCGACCAGATGTTCGAGACGAACAACACGAGGACACGCGAGATTATGGCGGTCAAGAGTACGGAAGCATCACATCTGGCTAAAGTGTCCCGCAACAGACAGAGTCGGGCTGCAACAGAAGCGGAAGGCGAGGACGAGAGCATGCAGGCGGAAGCTACAGCCAAGACCATACCAATGAGCGAGGCTGAGAAGGTTCTCCAACAGCTACTGACGCAGGGCTTCTTTCAAAAGTCCAAAGCGAATTACTATTCCCTCGCGCCCCGTGCACTCATGGAATTACGCACCTACCTCAAGGAAACATACAACGACCCCCCAGGCGACGAAGATGACGATGTAGAACCTACGATCAAGATACGGGACTGTGAAGGATGCAGAGAAATCGTGACGGTGGGCTTGCGGTGTGACAACAAGGACTGTGGAGTACGATGGCATGATCGTTGCGCAACGCAATATTTTCGGAGACAACAAGGCAATGCGAGGAAGTGTCCAAAGTGTAAGACAGATTGGGAGGGAGAGACATATGTGGGGGAGAGGGCTGATCAGGTCGGTGGAAGGCGGAAAACTACTACTGGGCGTGGGCGGAATTCTATGATGGACGAGGATGATGAAGGTTGAAAGCGAGAAACTTTCCAGATTCTGTGGTGGTATGGCAGCTGGTTATTCAAATTTCAAGCATTGTTGTATTCCCATGCTAATTCGATTTCTTCAATATTTCGACTCGAATGTACTCTTACTTTTATGCTTGGTAGATACTGTTCAATACGATAGGCTCAAATAGTTTTCTCTTTTTCCATGCTCCTGGTTTGGTGTTTCGTCCTGTGAGCTCAAAAAGGCAGGTGTAACCGCGCGGCAATGCCTGTCTTGAGTAACAACCTCACGTCCCCACAGCCTGACACCGATGCTCGATGCAGCCAACGTTTGCCTAGAAAACAGCCCAGGCCCGACCTGATCAATGATCCATGTACGGCAAACAGTCGCTCGGGTCACAAAGCAATATACCCTGTGAGCGGCCGATTTATACATGTTTCAAAGGTGCTCCTGCTTCGTGATTCATAGTACCTGACCTCAGGAAAGCGGGGCTCGAGATCTTCTTCCTGTAGGAGGAGAGAAGATCATCCATCTTAGGTGAGTCTTGATACCAATTTGCGAGCCTACATTTTGTCGTATAGGCTTGTCGTTTGGGATACTTGTTGAGCCGCAGCTAACGGTTTAGTAGCACCAGCGACGAGGAATCAAAACTTCGCATGCCATGTCGCTGCTCAGCTTGCCCCCCGAGCTCATCAGGGACATCCTGCACAATCTCGATCCAACCTCCTTTTACAACTGTCTGCAAACCGCCAAAATCTTCCGCCAACATGCGCTTGCTTCAACGAGCCTTCTCCATGACCAACTGGCCCGCATCCCAGGACAACGCATCCTATCTGACAGCATTAGAAGAGACGCCAAAGCATTGATCAAGCTTTTTGGAAAAAGAGCGACTCAGCATCTGTTCCATGACGTCGCTCGAACAGCGGATGTTCACGTTTGGGAAGCCGAACGTTGCGTCGATCGAAAGCTCAGTGGTATTCTGAGATGGACCTGGCTTGAGTACAATTGGGGCCGAATCCGACTCCCAGCGCAGGTGAAAGCCACTGAAGATACCTTGCTACTATGCGAAGTCAAAGAAAAAGCCGGGTTAATAAATTTGTATGGCATCCGGGAAGGCAGCCCACGTTTAGAGCACTGCATATCGACAGACCAATTCTCCCGATACCTATACCCACCTAGCGAAAACGTACCTACGGAGTACAAAATTTTCAAGATTGCGCCATTATATGCATTCGACGATGTGTTAAACCCTTGTCTGCAGATAGCCCTCCTCTACGGACCCAACCACGACTCCAGAGACGAAGAGAGCATGCCGTGGAAATTGTTCCATCTTGCCTTGGACCCAAAGCTCCAAGGTGCCCGAATCCTGAACATCTACACCATCGTGCCACATGATGGAGATGTCTTCATGGACATGGCTTTCGCGGTTGATGGAAGGCCCATCATAGCCTGGAGCAGTTCCAAGAGCGACCCCTACCCGTCCCTGTGTTTCCACCACCGCGTCACGATTTACTCCAAGGAGGGCTTTGACGACGACCCACTCAGCACAAACCACCACAGTGTGAAACTGACCATGCTCTCTACATTGGAGGCAGACAAGCCGTTGCTAAATCTGACGAAAATCTCAGTGGCGGGGAGATACGTCCATCTCCTCGCCGCGGATAGTACGATCCCTGCACTGACAACCAAACTCCTCGCAGACCGCACGCTCACCGAGTTCTCCCGCCGCGTCCCCCATCTCCCAAACATCCTCGAAGCCTTCCCGGGCCGCACCCTCGCCCCAAGCCCCCTCGCCATCCACCACCACCACTCCGTCCAGATCGCAGACCTCAACAACGGCAACCCCACCTGCGTCAACACCGCCCTACAACTCGCCATCACGCGAGCGGGCCGCTTCGACCCCCGGAAGCGCAAGGGCGCTTTCCTGATAAAATCCCTCCAATACCCAAACGAATGCCACCCCTGGGCCCTGACAGAAGACTACCCCAACCTCAACCACGTCTTCGTCGCCGAACTCGCCGGCCTCCCCGATCTCTACAACCTCTCCTCCCTCGGCCTCGTCGTCGCCACCTCCCCGCACGCCCACCGCATAGCCATCGCGTCCTGGCGCACGCTCCTCATCTACTCGCTCGACCCGCGCGCTTTCCTCGACCCCGTCTTCTCGCTCTCCCAACTCGTTCCTACTACCCACGACACGGATAATGCGGATAAGGATAAGCGCGCCGGCGTCCCCGGTGATTATGCGTTCATCGAGGGCTGTGGCTGGCAGTTTTATGGGAATTGCGGGAGGAGGGGCGAGTGTGTGGTGTTGGAGCCTGTAAGGGTGGAGTGTAGGGGTGTGGTGTATGGGTTGGAGTGGGGTGGGGAGGAGGGGTTTGTGTGATGGAATATTCGGCGGGAAGGATGGGAGATGGAGTGGAGTGGAGTGGGTGGAGGGAAAGTACGTATGTATATATGCCTCTGTATATGCTCTATTCTATAGATAGTCTATACCCATGAAGCTTTGTTGGAGTTTCTTTTATGGTGGTGGAGTATGTATATGATTGTGGGGATGTGGGGGAATATGTACTACGTAGTTATTAATTGTATAGTTTAACGTTATAGTTTGGGCTTGTAGTGAATGAATGGTGTAACGCCAATTTGATGCTACTACTATGCTAATTCATATGCTTTATGCCTTATGCCTTGTGCTATGTGCTACGTGTTAAAAGCACGTCGTGCCGTATATATACACCACCCAACACCACCATCGACACCATCAACACCAATAAACCAAACCCAAGCGAGTGACCCAACCGCACGCTTCCCATACCACGCACACACAAATGCAGAACCCGACACCCAAATAACACAAGTCAAATAACATACCTGCACCCTACATCTCCATCCTCTCCGTCTCCGTCCGCGTAACCACCGCCTCGCCCACCTCATCAGTCTTTGAGTGTTTCTTCCTCCTCCCCTTCGTCCCAGGATCTGCATCACCATCGTCATCGTCGTTGTCGTCGTCGAGACAGATGAGCCCGAAGAACGCTTTATGCGTGCAGGTAGTCGACGTAGGCGTAGGCGTCGCCGTAGGTGTTGGCGTTGCGGTGTGTTTCCGCCTGTGCGATGTAGTGATAGTAGGGGACGGAGTATGTGTATCCGTGGGATCGAGACAGCCGCCGAACCAGCCGTAGCGGTGGCACTTTGACGTTTGGGACGACGATGTAGGTGGGATGGAGGTTGTGGTTATGGATGGTGCGGGTGCGTGGGAGGGCGTGGTGTGTTTCGATGTTGTTGTTGTTGACTCGTTGTCGTCGTCGAGGCAGCCGAACCAGCCTGGTGTTTTGCAGGTCGAAGTTGAAGTCGAGCTTGTCTTCTTCGATGTGGTCGTTGTGGTGGTGGTGATGGAAGGCGTAGTCGTGCTGGTAGTAGTCGTCGTCGTCGTCTCATCCAAACATCCAAACCACCCCGGCGTCTTACACGTCTCAGTCCTCGTCTTCGAAGACGTAGAAGTAGAAGTAGAAGTAGAACTAGGCACCATGAATGAAGTAGTACTCTCAGTCCCATTACTTTCAAAGTACTCCCACGGATAGCAGTCCGTGCAGTTGACATACGCCTCACACGCAGCAGGCGCGTCGTATTTTTCTAGCACTTGCTTGATGACGCCGACGATTTTGTGGTTGCCGATCCCCACGCGCCAGCCAAAGTCCTTGACGGTGTCGTAGACGCATTTCTTGCCTGTGTGGCAGGTGCTCTCTAGTGCGTAGCCGCCTAAGGTGCACACGCTGCTGGCTTGGTTGCAGGAGCCCATGTAGATGGGGTCGGCGGTGTGGCCGAAGTGGTAGCCTCCGGTTAGTTCGCGCTTCTGCATGGAGCCGATTTGATGGCCGGGAGGGACGGGGAGAGCTAGGCGCGCGGCTGGCATGGCATCGGGTACGGCTTCGAAGGTCACTGCAGGGTGGCCGTAGGTTAGGCTTATGAAGGAGGATACGGCGCCTCCGAGCGAATGACCTGCCATCCAGATCTCAGCATCCGGGTACAACGCAGAGACATTGTGGTACAGGTCCTGCGCGGCGTAGTAGTAGCGGTTCTTTGCCCGCAGAGCGCTGACAAGGCAGGTCGAGTTGCAGGTGTACACAGAGGTCTGGCAGTCGCAGACTTGCCTCCACAAGTACTGCCCTCCTTGACCACAGCAGCAGCTGAAGAAGAGATTGTCGTTGATCTTATCGTTCGTGGTGGTCTCGGAGCCGTCGAACAGGGCGGGCGACGTTCCCTTCAAGCCTATGACCACAGTCGAGTTCGTGGTGTCGGCGAAGATGTGCCCGCGCAAGCCGTCCTTCTCCCACCCAAAGTCTTCTGTGTAGTTGAAGCCTCCGCCTACGTCTTCCCACTCTCCGGTGTGTGGCTCCAAAATGTATGCGTTTGACGCCATACGCGCAAAGCTCAAGACCGTCTCTTTGTCCGTCACATTCGGCCCTTGCAGCTCGTCGATAGTCCAGTCTTCGGCGGCCAACTGCACCGCCTTGCCCGTCTTCCGCCCCCAGTCCAGTATCCCGTCTATTGTCGGCCTGCTCCGGTCTACTAGCCGCTGTATGTTGGTTATCTCTGCTCTTGCCCGCAGTGGCGGCACCCGTTCGCGCTCGCTGTCCTCGTCTTCCATCCATACTTGGGCTGTTTCTGGCACGTCTAATCTTCTGTGGAGCTCCGGGTACTCATATGTGCCATGGTGGAATATGTGTCGGAGCGAGAAGTCCTTCTCCGCTATCTCGTGCGGGCTCGGCGATGTCGGCGGCGGGAGGACGGGCAGTTCGAGCGCGTTTGAGACGGCGAGGAAGGAAAGTAGGAGGGATGCAGTGACCCTTGCAGGCGAGGTACAGGGGCGTATTCTGCGCATTTTTTAGGCAGAGAAATAGGTGAGGTTGGGGTGGAGGAGTGTGAGCGTAATATTGACGCTTCTCTCACTTTCACCATGAATGCGGGACATGACGCTGTTCACGCGGTACAATGCGCGCCCGCACGCGGCACACCTCGGCCCCGCCACTTCTCCCCGTTACAGGCCGGTACCGCCGCATGGTCGAACAGTTAACATGACGTTTCGGGCCAAGAAGGTAAAGGTACTGTACATGTATCACTTTGCTGTCTAGAGTGCCGATGGCACGCGACCTCTTAAATACCGCACTCGCACCACATTCCCGACAACACAATGGCCGAACGACCACGCAACCTGCACGCTTCGAAGTCGTTTACGCGCCTGGAGGGTTCACGCGAAAGGAGTCCAATATCCCGCAGCAGAGCCAGCACCCTCCAGGGACCAGCTGTACCCAGCATTGTGGATCCGCTCAAGATACCGCTGTCGCCTGAAGATGAGGGCCATGATGGGAGTGTATTCGCCTCGACAAGGGAGGACGAGCATGCAACCCAGCCAGAGCTGGCAGTGCCGGATCGGTTCGAGGAGCTCCCCATTGAGATTCGGAGCCTAACGGAGAGGTCTGTCCTGGACACTATGAAGCACTGTTCAAATCAAGACTGACTGCTTTAGGTTCCTCGAGTCTCTCTCCGCCAAAGTGCACCCTAGCCCGCTCACTGCGGACGCCCTCTCTGAACTCTTCCAAGACTTCTACACCCGCGCCTCGGCCAAGATCAACACCCACATAGCCACCCTATCTGCGCGACTTACAAGCGACACCTTCAAGAAGCTCGCTTCCAGCCGACCAGCCTCGATCCGGTCCAACAATGGCGATGGCGGGGAGCAGCAGATGCTCAGTGCTTCGGAGATGTCGGACAGGAAGAGAGCCAGAAAACACCTCGAGATCAAGCGTGCTGCTCTGGAGGAAGCTGTGGAAAGGGCCGTGTGCGAGAACGTGTACGGGAGGATCTGGCGGCATCGCAGCACAGACGACGAAGAGAGGGATCATAAGCTCCGTTCACGCACCGCTGCCTTGTCGCTCGTCGGAATTGGTTTGAAAGAGCTGCTGATGACCGCCGAGGACATGACGGGAGAGGGGCGTCAGAAGACAAAGGACCGAGAAGGAGACATTAGAGAGTACCTGTCTTCAGCCAGAGACGACCTGTTGAGGATGAACGACATCAGCTATCCGCTTGGCAAGTTGCAACATCTTACCGCCACACACAAGTCCATAGTAGATGCTCTGTCGAAGATCTTCCCAGCTTCTTCCTCCGCAGACGAGATCCTACCCACCTTGATCTACACTCTCATCACGATGCCCCCGGAAAGCCTCAATGTGATCAGCGATCTCAAGTTTATTCAGCGCTTCAGAGGCTCCAGTCGGGTAGACGGGGAGACTGCATACTGTTTGGTCAATCTTGAAGCTGCTATCACCTTCCTGGAGACGGTAGATCTTTCTTCATTACGCGCGGACGAGGGCTCGGCCCCCGAAAAGTCAAACTCGCGCCCATCGACACCACGATCAGAAGTCACGCCAATGGCGCTGGGTTTGTCCGAAGCTCCGGACCTTGTGCAGAGTCGTGGTACTCCGCCGCAGAAAGGGGCCGCTGTGAACGCTCCCCCTAGTCCATCTACGAAGGCAAACCGTCGCCTCAGTAATCTCATCACAGCGCAAACGAATCGTATAGAAGCTGCGTCTGATGCCGTTCGAGATTCAATCATCGACTCTGCCGACCAAGCATTAGGGAGAATCAACAACACCCTGGATAACAGCTTCAAGTTCTTGTTCGGCAGGATGAAAGAAATGGACCCAAACAGTCCTGTGGAAGGGCCAGCACTACCAAAGACGCTCGAGGATGCGAGAAAGCTGGTCAGCTCTCCGTCTCGAATAGATGGAGACGACGATGCAAGCGCCAGCGCAGCAAGTTCTATATTGGGAGATGATCGCAAGGATGAGCAGAAAGACCTAGGAGCCAAGATGACGGACCTTTTCGCCGGCAGACGACCTATTCGGGACCGTAGTGCGGACTCTGCGCTCTCTGCTGCCAGCGCCAACGGCAAGCGTGCTGCATTCACAGCGTCTTCCAATGACGGAAGGCCGACATCAGCTACATCAAAGACAGAACCCGCGGCCGCGCCTCCTAATAACAACTCTGCCGTTGACTCTATACGCAATTTAGGAAACAACCTCAACCCGTTGAACCGTTTTGCGGGAATGAATGTTCTGCCTCGATTTGGGAGAGCAACCAGTAGTACTACCGGAACTCCTGCAACATCGACGCCTAGCGCCGAACAGAGCAAGCAAATTCCTTCTCTCCCTGCTCAACATACTCCGCCTGCTGAAACACCGCAGGTGGATGAAAAGGGGGCGAGAGCTGTAGCGGCGCTGGAGAAGCTGAGACTGACGACACCGCCTGTGAAGAAGTTTTTGGACGCAAAGGATGCGCAGGACTTGAAGTTGAAGGAGGTGGATGAGCTGTTGAAGGAGTATCAGAGGCTAGCTACTGCTATGAGGGGCGCGCTTAGATATGGATGATGTGGGAACTGCTGCATGGGATGGCGTTATTTGACCTTAGTATTAGAGAAAGACTGTACAATTATATAGAGTGGGTGGGAGTATCTTGCACAAATATTACTTGTAACGATATCAACGGGTATAATATAAGTGTGTACCAGCGATATGAAACGTTCAAATTAATATCTGTTGAAAGCCAGGATCTGCGGAACATGATCTAGCTCGATGCAGCTAGCTTTGTTTACCTGTAAACAAGAGCAACTCGTTGCATCACCCGCTTTTCACCACAACACGTATCAGCAACTTTACTTCTTCTTTAGCCACTTTTGCATATCAGCACAGCGATCATGGCTGCGCCAATGTCAACACTCTCGCCTGAGAAGCTCAACGTTGCCGCGAACCACTACGACGGCGCAGTTTTCGACGGCCACCTCAACGAGACGGTTCTGAACGATGACGACTGGCAAAACCCGCCCTCTTCGCCTTTCGAATCGCACATTGATCACAACGATCAAGAAAATGTCGCTCCGACGCCGATAAAGTCGTCCATGAACTTTGACGACGAGGCGCCGCAGTCTGCGTTTAAGATGAGCCCAGAGAAGAAGTTCGGATTGAAAGAGCGCATGAGCCCAGTTAAGATGGCGCAATCTCTTGATGGACCTGAGGAGGGGGCTTTGGACTCCAGTACATCAAATAGAGCAAGTCCAAAGAAAAGCGCGAGCCCAACTAAACAGCTTGCGATGGAAGAGGAGAGGCCGGGATCCGCCAGGAGCAACCGCTCGCGCAGGAGCTCACCATCGAAGTCATCTCGTATCGCCACCCCAGAATCGACACAGCGTCTCCCGGCCGCACCTCAAGAAAACCTCGCCGAAGCCTTTTCCACACCCACGAAGCGACCGTCGTTGTCGCATAGGGAGGATGTGCTGCGGGAAAATGAAGGCTTGACCGTTGCTATGCGCATCATGGACGAAAAGCGGATTGAGACCCAGCAGCGAACATCTACGTTTCAAACCAACAACGGGGTGCTTGCTATGGAAGACACGGGCATTGAAGATTCGGAATTCGATCCAGATGGTCCGGAGCCGTCGAGCGTGAACATGGACGATACGTGCTTTAGTGCCTTCTCTGAGATGCCGGGCATTGATATGACCAAGTTTGCTTCGTTGAGGCAGAGCCCTACGAGAAATGGACTTCTGGATCAGGTAAGCCATGGAGTGCGATATCCAACCACCAATTGCTAATGTAGAGGCAGACGACACCTCGCGCTCGCGCGCAGATGACCCCTTCCACAGTCCGTCGAACCGAGCGCACGCCGTCTCCCACGCCACGCCGCTCACGCAAGGATGGAGACACTACCAATTTGCTCCTTGACTTCACCGCACAGTTCGAAGCCTTCTCAACTTCCCGCCGTGGCTCTCCACGCAGCTGTGCATCGCCGCCCAAGTCCACGACCGAACCCAATCTGCTCTCATTCTACAACAACCAGCGTTCACCAGGCAAGGGAGCATCTGCGAACGTTCTGTCCACTCCCCGTCACAATCGGCCTATGTTGAATCTCCTCGACTTTGAACTGCCCCCTGCGCCGACGCCGCGATCTGTGCCTACTGTTACGATTCGCGAGCTAGAGAGCTTGAAGTCGAGTTTCCAGTCTCAAATCTCTTCGCTTTCGGCCAGTCTTTCTGGGAAGGAAGCACAGGTGGAATCTTTGGTCAAGGCAGTTTCGGATGCTGAGCGTCGTGTTGGCGAAGCGCAAGAACTGCTTCGTGATGAGCGGTCCGCGCGTGAGCACTCAGAAGCGCAAATGGAAGACTGGAGGAAGAAGGGCGAAGAAGTGCAGTCAATGCTCGCGGGTGTCCAAGCTGATCTGACAGAGGGTGAGGCAGAGAGAGAGCAAATGAGTATACGACTTGCGGAAGTCGAAAGGCGCGCCGAAGAAGCTGAACAGCGCTCGTCAGAGCTGGAAACCCGACTCATCGAAGCTGAAAGTAAGAATGTTGATATGACAACATTCATCAACCCAGACGAGGACGCCGAAAACAAGAAGATTTACTCCGAAATCGAGTGCCAGACCGCCATTGCAGAGAAGGTCAACGAAGTCGCGCGCGATCTCCACGCAGCGTACAAGGCGAAGCACGAAAAGAAGATCAAGGCGCTCAAAGAGAGCTACCAGAAGAAGGCAGATGAGCGATGCAAAGAACTCCGTCTCCAGATCATCCGTCTGGAACGTCGCGTCGAAGAAGCCGAGAAGAAACACGACACCTTCTCCAAGGTCATTCCCGACGGCCCGCTGCCTTCCAACGAGAATTTAGGAGAGAAGTGCGAGTTCTGCAACCAAGTCCCATCCACCGCCGCGCCCACAACATCTCTCCCCGCCGACCTCAAACAGATTGAAGCCCAAAGGGCGGAACTCGAGAGCCTGAAGGCAAAACTCGCGGGCCTGCAGTCAGAACTCCAGTCCCTACGCTCCTCTCAGGACAATCTACTGCGAGACCTAGAAGCCGAGCGCGTCGAGAAGGGCGAATTGGTAGCAGCGGCCGAGCAAATGCTCGCCATGTGCGGCGAGAAGATGGAGGAGATGCAACAGGAAGAATTTAGAAAATCGCAGGCTGCTCCTCCTTCATCTTCAACAAACACAGCGCATAGGCGGTCTGCGTCGTCGTCGGACCGTCCCGCGCCGGCGCAGAATATGCGGTCCACGGGCTTCCTAGCTGGCGGTCCTGCGCCTGCATCTTCGTCGTCAAGTCGTCCTGGGTCCGCACTCGGTGGGGGAAGACCCGGAAGCGCATTGGGCGAGCGTGGAAGTAATGGCGGCAGCGGCAGCGGTGGAAGTGGAAGTGGCATCGCCAAACCTTCCGGTCTGCGCGCACCAGGTGGATTTGGCTATGGCGGTGGCGCATCCGGTCTGAATCGGAGCATGAGTGGGAGCAAGAGTCGCATCTTGAGTAATATCGAACGGATGGGTGGTGCTGGTGCTGGTGGTGCTGGGAGAGCGGGCCAGGAATAGAATTCCTGGATGGATGGGGAGAGGAGGAGGTGGAAGAGGAGGAATGAGGAGAGGATGGCTGGGAGGGTGGGGTGAGTGACTCAGTGAGTGGAGAGGATGTGTAGTTGTGAGGGTGGGGGTGGGGTGTTTGTGTATATGGATTGATGATGGATGAAGGGATGAAGTTTTGTTTGGACCGGTTGGGTGGGTAGGGCGTCTGGCGTTTTGGGGGATGGGATGGGATGGGATGGGATGGATTCGTTGGCGAGTAAGAGTAATGAGCTAAGAATTGTTTTCTTCTTCTTCCGTGTACTGTTGCTTTAGGTTGAATGATGGTCAACTATCTACCTGGTTTAGATAGAAAGCTAGCTAGGCGTCGAGCGCCCCATGCCCGAATTTCTCGTACCCTGGTTCTTGCCTTGTTTTTCTCTTTCCCCATCGTGTTTTGTTGCACGGTGCGGTGGGAGGGCGCTGGGTACCGGACGTGGGGGAGGTTGAGGAGATGGTGCTGACGTCTCGTTCGAGATTTGATTTAGTGGTTGACCTGATTGTTTAGTGGAAGTGTGATGTAAGGATGCGCCCACCGTCATGTAATCAGCCTGAGCCATTGGTTTTTACCTCCTAATTAGGTCTCGGTGATCATCATCATCATCATCATCATCCACCATGGCAATACAGACAGTTTTCCTTTGTACGACATAGTATCGAACCGCTCTTTTGACAGCACTGCACTGTTCCTTCATTCATTCGTTTGTATAGCAATCCAAAGCTCCTCTTTATCCTATCAACCTTCTTCTGATTGCGGGTCAGAGTCCCCATACCCTCCTGATACGCATCGGAAGGGAAGTCCAGCTTGACGGGCCGGGTGTGGTGTGCTGTTGTTCACCCCAAAGGTGATCTTACGCCCGAAAGAGTGACACTAATTGATCGCCAAAGGAAAAGAAAGAAAGCGTTGCCAGATTTCCGCCGCTCGGCGTGGCCACAGTCTTCAGTCCAACCAGATCTTATGCCCTCTCTCAAGATCATAGTCGCCGCAGATCCCAAGCTCGGCGGGATCTTGTATGAACGCCGCGCGAAATATACTGAACCTCACCCCGGTGAAGCGAAACGCTCCCGTCCTGACAAAATGCCCCATGCAAGTGCCGCTGTTCCCACCCTTGGAGTCGATCAACAGCCCCACGCCGGTGCACGTGTCGGTCGCGTCTTCGATTTTCCGTCCACGATGGCCTTCGGGATAGACCGTGCTCATGGCAAGGACCAGGAAGAGAGTCTGATCGAGGTAGTCGTCACTTCCTGCCGAAGAACCGGGATCGACGTCTGGGAACGCCTCGAGAACACCGTATTGTTCCGATCCGTCGGTATGCTCGTGGATCGACGTCAAAGTCCATTCCGAGCCCGAAGGCATTTTATGCAGGTCCATTCTCCCGATGTGTCCCATGATGGGGATTGAATGGTTTCTGAGACGAGGTATCGGTGACGAAAAAGGGTCGCACTCGGAATCTCCATCAGGTTGTGTGCCAGGAGAGTGTTTTGGGGGTGACCGCGGTCCACCTAAACGGAGCTCGTCAATCTCCTTCATTCTGGTCTCATACACCTGCAGCTGCTCTATCCATGTGCGCGGTCCCTCGTTCCGATCACTGTCCGGACCATGGAGGTTGAATACGATTGGAGTGCCATCGTGACTGACGATCTGGTAATCCCTGACAGCGGCGAATCTGTCGGGAAGCACGATCTCGCCATCCACCGATGCCCAAGACCATGTCGGTATGTCAACCCCGCTGGGTCGCTCGGAGGGCCTTCCATCACCTTGCTGCGCCCCAACCACGTACCATGCGAGCTGCTCTTCAAGGTTCCTTTCCCACATACCGTCTGCGTATCTCTCCCGGAGAGCACCGATAAGGAAACGTACTATGCCCCAAATCGCGATGAGCTTGTCTTGCCTTATAGTCAACCGGCACACTGAGTACGTTCGAATAGCGTTACGCCAGAATTGTTCCAGGGACTGGTCGACCACGGTTGGGAGAAAAAAGTTCAGGTTAGAGGAGTCCTGAAGCTTCCAGCGCCAGTACCTATCATTACTTCCCGTATCCAGTGGTTGCGGGAGACCGCCGGGAAATGTTTCGCACGCGCTCATGGTCGCACAATCCCAGAAGACCTGGTCTTTGGTGAAATGAAGTAGGCGTGGGGAGAGAAGTCTCTCTGGGGGGGCAATGTCAGTATAAATCGCACATCTAGTACAATGAGTCACCAGACCATGTGTCTGACATGAAGAATGCTAGAACGTGTTGTGCGTCGGAATCTTGCAACGTTGCGTCGGCTTACCTTGAAAGACCCAGCCGCGTGTATTCAAAGACGCACTCAAAACGTGCTCGTCCCAAAGAGCCTTTGGAACTATCCGCCAAATAGCGTTACCGAAGATCCTCGAATTGGGCCGCCCCTGACATTCGGCGTCGAACAATGCTCGCGGATCCCTCTGCCGGAACATACCACCGTCAGCTCCCGCTGTATCGGTAGCAGCGAAATTGACGAAAGAGTTTCTGTACACTTGAAGCATTAGAGACGCTTCGATCTGCCAGTCCTGATGGGAGTCCTGTATGATGCAAAGACTGTCTACCCAGATGTACTGTAAACCAATCATTCTAGTGGCGGCGATAGCTTCCTGGATCGATTTAGGGAGATCGTTCAGAGGGATGCCTTCCCGCACGAACCGGTGTAACAGATCTACTTGTAACCTTGTGAACCGCACTCTCCCCCAGCTGTAGCTAAGGGTAGCGTACGGTTTGCGAACGTCATCTGTGCTGCTCTCGACCAGATAGACGCGGTCATCGTCGCGAGTCACATCCAAGAGCCGGGTGGGAAGGAAGTCCTTGTCGACCCTGTCCTGGCAGTTTGGATGATTCTCGTTGCATTCCTGGGTCCATCTGCGCATCGTGCGCTGGGACTGTGGCGAAAACGAGCTATCGCCAAGCGAATATAAGGGCTGCATACGCTCTGCATCTATATATGAGAGACTGTCAGTCAGTCTCTTCCTTCCATCGCTAAACGTCGTGGGGAACCCTTACCGCTCTGTTGGAAGAGGAGAAACGTCCTTTCGGGCAGAGAGATCTGCTTGTTGCAACTTCTAGGTGCCAAAGCAAATGCTGGTCTGAAGACGAGCCCGGAAAAAACGTCTTCAGTCTCGTCGATGCGCTCCGGGCTGCGGATTGTCCAACGATGCAGCGGCCAACGCAATGTCAGCGGATCGACATTTGAGGCATGCACGTCCTCGCACAGTTGCTTACACAGAACGCAATCTCTCAGCGCCGATTGTCTGAGCTCTTCGTAACTGTGATGGTGAAGTCCCCACTTCTCGTCGGATGTGATCATGGCAGTCGTGCAGAAGCTACAGAGCTCCTTTTCCACCGTGGGTCGAGTGCGTGTCGATGGCGACGAAAGCTTGGGCAATGTGAGGCTGGGAACGTAGCGACGCGACGTTCGATGGGATCCAAAAACATCGAGTGTGCTGCTCCGGTTTGGGGTATGATTGTCTTCGATCTGCGGCCCTACTGTCGTCCATGTTCTACGTAAGCCCGCGTCCTGGTTGATCTCGTTACCTTTCCCGGGCTCGGTATCGTAAGAGGTAGGGGACTCCATTACGTTCATGAGTAAAGTAGTAAAAATAAATTGTGTGGGAAGTACCTGTTCGAAGAATGTTGGACATGGCTCAGCCCGAAAACAGGCAGCCACTCGAGTCTGACGTGGGGTCGGTACGGCCTTTTCGGGCAGCTGCAGCTTCAGCCTCGCCAAACTCCTGGGGAATGTGGATAGTGAATTCACTGAATCGACCGGTCTTGATATGGATGTGATACTTGATCATGGAGACGGTATTCAGAGCATAGTGTATTCCAAGGTTGTGCTCGCGTGCTCGAGGTGGCTATTCCGTTATCCTTTATTTACTTTTTGGGATTTTGGTAATAACTGTTCGTCGTGCATCCTGACAACACGTGCATTCGAAGCTGATGTTACTTCTGGCGATGAGAACATTAGAAGCCATGGACAGTTCGGAGTAGCATACTGTGTATGTGGATAGTTTACATGTCTGTCTACCAGCCAGTCAGTCAGTCTGCGTGCCCACCAGTCCGTTTTCGCCATAGTCTAGCATGCTACTGAATATTCCAATAAATAAAGCAAGCGAGCTACGTTCCCACCCTACTATCTTTTAAACTGCAGATTGGGATTACTTAGGTTAACGTTAGTATTCCAATGTTAGTGTTAATGTTAATGTTATTATACACCTACACCTATCTAGTCGAAGTCGAATTTTCACTCATTCATACTCACTCACTGACACTCTCTCCTCTAACACGCTCTCAATCTCGCCCGTGGTGTTGCACGAGACGAAGCGGAACTTCGTTACAATATAACGCTAACTAACCCTAACGCTAATATAGGCTACAATAAATATAAATATAACACACAACAACAACAAATACTCCTTAACAAATACTCGCTCAAAGAAGAAAAAATGGGAAGGCGCTGGGATGGGTTGGACTAGGCTGGGGCGCGTAATCACCACCTAATTAGTTATAACTAAATAACCGGCGTCAACCCTAGTTCATTACCAACCACCCAACCAACCAGCAAGCAAGGAAAGGAAAAATTTAAAGACACGTAAAGTACATGACCGAACCTCGCGATCCACGCTCTTAACGTACCTACCACTGCCTCAGCCACTACCGTCGATCTACATATATCGCGGTCTACCAAGGGAAAGTCTCGCGTTGGAGTCCATATACGCTGACTTTAAAACCAAGCCAACTTTTCCCTAGATCAAGGCCAAGGTCAGGAAGGAAAAGGAAAAGGAAAAGGAAAAGGAAA
>ML977003.1:0-28025 GCA_010015675.1 Byssothecium circinans | reverse complement strand
AAGGAAAAGGAAAAGGAAAAGGAAAAGGAAAGGAAGGTCAAGGTACTAGATAGCCACGACACAAGAAGCGAAGCAGGAACGATATCTATCCAATCTTTTTTAGGGACGTCGGGAAGTGCAATTGGACTACGTAATCAATCTATCTAGATAGCCGCCAGCCCCAAAGGAACTAGACAAAGCATCCAAGCATCCACCAGACCGGCGACTATCCAGACCGAGTCATTTTTCCAACTAGACCAAGGACACCATCCCAGATAGAATCTCCGAGTCAAGTCAAGTCAAGCTTTTCCCTCCTGATTTCCTTTGTCCTCCAGGCTCATGTCTTTGCTATACCCGGACTTGCTCCGTTTCCGCCTCGTCCGCCGCATATTCCTCGCCTCCTAGGGCGTCGGCCACTCCGCACCAGAAGTCGCGGCGCTGGTGCACTCGCAGTCGTTGTTCATGCAATCGGGACACAGACCGTACAGGATCTCGACGTTTGAGGGCGCTGGTGCGATGATTGTTGTGGGAGTGCTGGGGTGCGGAGGTGGATTCGGAGGGTGGATGTTGAAGGCTTGTGTGAGGGTTGTGCGGAGGGTTTGGGACAGTGGGGGCGATGGAATGCGTGGACTGAGAAGGGGTGTTCGGGGCGGTGTTGGGTACGAGATGACGCTTGCGGATGGTGAGACTGCGAGGAACTCGGCATCGGTGTCGGTACTGGTAGGGGTGATGAGGTTGGTGGAGGGAGCGGCGACGTTGCGTTGACCGTAGCGGTCATCGTCGGGAGTGACCACGGACCAGTCGTCGTCCTCCTCAGGGCTTGCTTGTTCGCTGTTTGTTTCGGGGAGCAGAACCATGCTTCCGCTCTTTTCACTGCTTTGTGGTGACTGCGAACGCTCGTCTGCCTCGGTAGCACTTGCTGTGATAAAGCTGCGGACGCTGTAACTAGGGTCCTCAAAATCGGAATCCGACTTTGCAGAAGCCGTCGATGGTGAGATGGTCAGATTCTCCAATTCCGCCTCCAAGTCAGTATCACTGTACTTGCGCTTGCGGATGATTGTGATCGGGCTGCCCAGAGCTGATGACAGGCCAGGGGTGGAGACAGCGGCCTCATGAGTGTCGTCCAACGTCTGGGAGGTGGTCGAGGGGTGCATCCTCTTGTAGTATGCACACCAGCAAGGCTTTGCATGGCCTTTCTTCAGGAAAGCCTCCACTCCGTCCTCTTGTGGTACTTTTGACAATGTTGCAAGCACCCTAGGAGTCAAGAACCTGGGCACCGCCGGCTTGATGGGCCCGGATGTCGAAAAGTAAGATGTCATCTTCGGGTGGTTGATGAAAGGTCGTTGAGACATGGCAGGCGCTGTAATGAGCGAATTCTGGAACAGTTTATCCAGAATGGTGATTTTGGGTTCAGTCCAGGCCTCGCGGACAATGTGTGCTGAGAGCAGTTGGGATGGTAGCGGAGACGGAATCCTGTTCGGCTGCGGTGGTGGAAGTGTTGCGAAGATGCTGGGCGATGTGGTCAAGTCGGAAACTGTAGGATAGGTCGACAACACCGGTGTTGCCGTTGATGGAGGCGTGATGGAAAGAAGGGAATATGGTGAATTGACAGGTGATGAACGCTCAGGGGTAAGCGGCGCTTGCAGGAGAGAACGGAGCGGCGAAGGGGACGAGGCGACGGAAGGATGTCGACTAGACGGGCTGCTTGAAGGAACGCTATCAGGTAGTTGTGCTGTAACAGCTCGGCATGCCGCTGCAACTGCCTTCTGAGTGGGAGTGGAAGGAGCGCGGGGAGGTTGCTTCCCGGCTTGTCTCTGCCACGGGATGCAAACGTTCGCACCTTGAGCGGGTGACCCACGACTAACAGCAACAGAAGGGATCGCAACCGGAACCGATAGAGGAGCGAGATTCGACGGCTTTGGCTTGACAGATGGACTTGCTATCCTGCAGTGTTTCCCCTTGGCCTCGGTCAGGCAAGGCTCAGGAGGACGAAGAGCAAAGGTCTCAGGAACGTGCAGCGCTGAACCCGTTGAAAAAGTTTCAGAATTGGGGCGGAATTGTGTGCGCCAATGGTGCCTGACTGGATTCAGAGTAAAGGGGAAATCCGCCAGTGGCTCGCCAGAGTGGTTGAGTGTTAGGCCTGGCGTGGGCGTCTTCGGAGACTCGTCAGGTACAGCACGGTTAGCAATGTGTGTCGGTACGGCGTCTTTCTGTGAGGCTCGTCTCTGTTGAACGGCTTGCTTGAGCCAGTTGTGGTTGCCGCGTTGACTTCTTCGCCGTGCGGAGCGCGAGGTCTGCTTGAAGTCAAATGACCACTCTGTCTGTGTCGCCGACGAATCAAGATCCGCCAGTATGCTAAAGCGGTTCCCTGATGAGGGTCAATACGTGTATGACTGACTCAGCGGGTCACTCACACGAAGGGGCGAATTCGCGATGAGCAATACTCGCTCGTCTGTTCGCCGAGCTTGCGGAACCGTCTATGGGTAGGCAGTCGGCACGGCGACTGTCTCTACGACTGCGTGCGCTGCACGGTTGCCGGCGTGCACATGGTCCATCATAGTTGGGGCGAGCCGGTCCCGGGGCCATTCGTCTCTTGTCTGAGGGTGGTGAAGATGTATGATACGTATATATTGTAGGTTGGTTGAGGATGGAGAGCTTGAGGAAAAGACTATGTCATGACACAATTGTCGGCGCAGGTGTTCGGGAAGCCATCGCGAGCGTGGAGGAGATGACGAAGGCATAGAATTGGCACTGTCGGCACGTGCTGGCTGAGGTTCTTGACTGACATTATTGGAGGAGTCAGTCAGTGGTGACTAATTGGCGGAAGGAGCGTCGATGCGGGTAAAACTCGACCGGAGTATTTTAACGATGACGAGGAAATGCTGTTACTCTGGATATCATATGTGACGTTAGTTAGTAGAGGAAGCGCTTGGGCTGTATAGCACTGCCATTGCTGTGGGAGCGTGTTTGAGATTCTTCAGATATCACATGCAGTGTCGTCCGACCACGAATTCCCAGGCACTTGTCGTGGCTCTGTCGACGATAACCCCTTTCATCGCCTGCTACAGTCCTTGGATCTGTCTGTATCCATGGTTTTGGTGCCCCTCAATCTTGGATATTACCATTGGATGTGCGAAGTCAACGACCGGTTGACTGGTGGTGATAGATGCATGGATCACGTGTGAGCACGCAGCCCACGGGTCCACGGGTCAACATTGACGTGAAGCAAAGAGTATTACGGGTGTATCTAAATACAGCCGAAAAGGCGGTAGAAAGTTCACTCTTATACAAGT
This sequence comes from Byssothecium circinans, assembly GCA_010015675.1. Taxonomy (NCBI): domain Eukaryota; kingdom Fungi; phylum Ascomycota; class Dothideomycetes; order Pleosporales; family Massarinaceae; genus Byssothecium; species Byssothecium circinans. The sequence goes on along the minus strand of ML977003.1, from coordinate 24,753 downwards.
GCTGCCAACGCTGATATAGGTCGTATATAAAGCGAATCTACAGATAGAAGATGGAGGAGCGATGACGCATCAACCGCACGGGCTAAAAATCCAACTAACTTTTCCCCACATAACTGCATTCTACCTGGACTTGCATCGCCAGCGTCTCTCCACCCGCGCCATCCCACCTCACTTCTCCTTCACCTCTTCCGCCTCCTCTCTCACCAGGCGCTCCAGGATAATTGACAGGTCGAGCGTGTCGCGCAATTATCTTGGAGCCGCTGTTGCTGCATCTGTACCTCTCTCCCGCTCGCGTCAGCCCATCCCATCATCATCATGGCACCAGCCCAAACCGCCAACGCTGCTGCTCCCCAGAAGCAAGCCCGCCGCCCGCCCCCGCGTATCATTCCGGCCATCCCCCATCGCCTCGCGAAGCCGCCGGCTGCCGCGAGACCAATTACTCCAGATGAGTCTACGACGGCGGCCGCAGTGACTCAGCGTGAGCCCACGCCCCAATCCGCAGATGAGGAGCAGCCAGAGCGCGGTGCTGCACCACCCCAGACTCCCCTCACTCCGGACTCAAAGGTCTCCGCTGCCAGCCAAGGGGACGTAGATGAACCTGTGCCGGCAAGCTCGCCAGCTCGATCGGGAGACCACCATTTGGACGAGACTGCGGATGCCCAAGGTCCGTCTTTTATGACAGACAATCCCACACAGCTTCAGAGAAACGCGCTGACCAGGCCTCAAGCAGCTTCACAGGAACACTTTGAGCCGCAAGTTGCCAAAGATGCCCCTCCTACGCCACAGCCCGAACCCACCACTGTCGCGCTTAACGGCGACCGTCCCAAGCCTACCGTGCCCGCCGAGCTCCCCCCCGAGTTTTACCCCCGAGAGAAGCCGCTAGCCTATACACCTGCCGCGGAGGCCGTGGAATTGCCTGGCTTCCCGCCAACGGGTATCATGCCTATGCATCGTGTACAACCAAGTGTTGAGGGTCTAGTTTTCGGTGGGCCGGTCCAAGAATCTCCGGCCCTTCCTTCAACTCCACAAGAAGTAGAGCCGGAAATGCCTGCACCGCAGCCCACCTTTGCACGCCCACCGCCGGGCCTCGCTCCCCGCTTGGCACCGCAGTTCTTCCCCGGCCACTCTCATCACCCGTCAGATCCCGCTGCGACGTGGCTCCAGTCTGCGTACTCTATGGCGCCTCCGCCCGAGGCTGTCTACGGCAACGGGCATGGTTACACTTCACCCTCGTTCCCACCTGGCTCGACGTCGTACCAAGCGCCTTTTCAGGCTCCATTTCCACTTCAAACCGGCCTCGCAGCCCTGAATGGTACCACCAGCTCCCATACACAGTCCCCCAGCAAATCACCGTTGGGTGACGTCAAGTCTGCATCCATCGGTGAGGAAGCTACCGTGCCATATACAAATGGGGGCGCTTCGCATCAATTCGAACCTCCGAATGAAGGCTACGAACTGACCAAGCACGTTTTCGGCTTGTTTGGTAGCCCTGAGTTCACTGACTACATTCTACACATACGATCTCCAGAAGCCACCCTCTTGTCCCTGCCTGTGCATGCCGCCATTGTGTCCCGGAGTCCTGTTATCATGGAAGCCCTTCGTCGAAGTGCGCCTCCTGCCTTTCGAACCAAGGACCCGCGCCGTCTGGTCGACATCCTGACCAACGACGGGTTCATAACGCCCGAGTCTCTTCATGAAGCTATCAAGATCTTGTATGGCGCTCCTCTTCTGTCTCCGCAATCTTTCCTTTTCGGCCTGAGCCCCTACGACAGAGGCAGCGAACATGGGTACTCGTTCAACGAAGCTCGTAGGCGCATGGGTCAAGCTATTAGTTACGCCGCTGCCGGTAGGGTCCTACAAATCACCGAAATGCAGACATCGGGATTGCGGGTTGCAAAGGCTCTTCTGCGGTGGGACACTGTCGATCAAGTGATTGCTTTCGGCCTCACCGCGAACAAGACCACAGTGCAACCTAGTGCCACTGCTACAGACAGCCGCCTCTTGGAGACATATGCAGTCCCACTTCTGGATGATACCCTCGAGTTCATTGCGTACAAGTTCCCGACCGACTTCAACCTCTACACCATCGCACCGGAGATGCGCCAGTATCCTCGTTTGCCTGCTGTGATTGAGCAGAGGCAACCTACGCATAACCCACGTCTTAGTAAAATTCGATTTGGTGACGCACCCCCTGAGGATGATCTGAAGCCGAACCACATCACCCAAGTCCTCTCAAGCATTCTTCTTTCCCTTCCTCTTCCACTACTGGATCGACTCTTAAATCATCCTGCAGCCGCCAATCAGGTGGGCTGGAGCGGGCTGGTTAAGATTATGAGGGACGTGGTAGGAGAGCGTGAGCGACGGCGTCAAAAGGCTCTGAAGACCGAACTCAGGCCGCCGCCCGAGGGTTCAATACCGCGAGCTCTACTGGATAACCTCCATCGAGAGGAGAGGGTAGAGCCGTCGGTCGAGCGTCCTTCGGGCTTCATCTTGATTGCGCAGCGGTTGCCCGACCGGGTCTAAGACTGCATATTTGCTACAGCATCTGAGCGTCTCCATGCGCATTGGCTTGGGCGTCTCCCTTACTATTGAGCGAGGATGGACTGGGATCTATTGTTGCACAGCATAGCGAGCGACAAAGGCGTTACTGGCGTTCAAACAAAATTTCTTTCGGCGAAAGAGCATTCAAAAGAGTACGAGATGACGAGGATACCACATTTCGACGTTCATGACGGAACGAGACAAAATCAGTTTCCCCTTTGTACAATCACCACAATATTTTTTGTTCATTGCTCCTTTTCCTTCCACACTCGGCTTTGGTCGCGGCAGTTTGGAGATGTCTCACGCCCAACCAAGGACGGAACTCTCCATGCTGCTCTCCTTTTCTTTTGCGTTATTCGCCACAGTCATCCTGCGGCTTATCACTGTGCTCTTCTTTGGACGGAGATGATTTACATGGGATTTTCACCAATTACTGTAGGTAGATAGTCACTCACCTGCTTCTCGTCAGCGGGCAAAATGCATCAGTATCATACAAAAGTTACGACATGGACATTGTCCCTTTAAAGGAGAGATTGCCACGGAACTCGCCCGTGTGGTGCCGTCGGTGTTCGTGCTGCAGCTGCACCTGCATCGGAGTTTGTCGAAATAGATACCGGCAGAAGAATATGGTGGCTTTGCCTCGAGCCTTGATTGGCTCTTACCGTGCAGAGGGAACTCATTTAAATGGGGATGAGATTGTCATGCTGACTGCTTAGGAATATATTCAAGGCAGCGCGTAATCCTGCGCGGCGTCGGAGGGATATCATGTTGCGGGGATTTTCACGAGGGACTTTGAGGGTTCACCAGAGAGGACGGAGTATAGTATAGATGGCTGGCGCTGTGAGCGCGTGGTGAGTCGTGAGAGTGGAGAGGGAAAGATGGTGGCTTGCGGGCGGGAAAGCGGGACAAGTTCCAACGGGGTATGAAAGAGTGCCACATTTCGCCTCCGAGGATGAATGAATGAGTAAGCTGAGCACGAAAGATTGCGTTTTGCGAAATAACCCTCCCGGGGATGGATGGGGGGGACAGGGGCAGACGAGAGCTTCGCGTTGCTTGTCTCTCGTCCGTCTGGATTGGCGCCCACCCCCTCGCATTTTAGTAATTCTTGCACCTGTCAGCTTTGGCTCGGTCTTTCTGCCCCCTCCCCCTCTGAAGCCGGCTTGTTTGTGGCAATGTTGTTTTTCTTTTCACCTCGGAAGGAATTCTGATTACTAGGTTTTGTTGAATGACGATGATGACAAAAGTAACGGGAAATGGAAATGAGAGCGTGGGAGAAGGAAGGTAGGTAGACAAGGCACTAGGTGAGCGGCGCGCCTCGGCTCGGATATAAAAGCGTGCGGCGAACGACCGGGACTTTCTAATCTCTTGAGCGCGAGGCCCCGAGTTCCCTTTGGAGAACAAGGGCGATCTCCGAGGGTTGCTTGTCAGCGCTTGTGTCGTTCCGGCATGGTGGATGGTGTCTGTGGCTTTTGTGTCCAGGCGGAAAAAGGAAGCAAAAAGTGGTCTCTGGTCTCGTAAATATATAACGCACAGGGGAGAGGGTTAGGATTAGTTATGCCCGCCTCGGTCTCTTTCCGTCTCGTCGCGTCTCGTCTCGTCGGGCTGTGGCTTACGGGTTGTGGGGCCAAGCCGTATATAAAGGTCAAGGGACGGTGACTGTCCGTCGTCTTCTCTCTTGAACCCCCCCGGCTTTTTTTCGATTTTAGTGGGGTCTGCGAGTGAGTATTGGAAAAGTCGCTGTCTCCCTTTTACAGTTTATTACGAAGGACTTGTTGGTTCTGTGCGCGTGGAGTGGTGATTGATCTATGTGGGATTGGAGATTGCGATAACGGACTTTGACGGAAACGGGTCGGCGAACGCGGGACGCGTGGGTGAGATTGGTGGATGAGGTGGAAAGGAACGTTCTTTTTCTTCGACATCTGATAACGAGCAATTGACACGATCTGGGACATTAGGAGAGAGGTGAAGGAGAATCCTCGCCCGGGGCGAGCGAAGATCTGGTAAAAAGAAGGATTGACTTGGAGACGTCGCCGTTCGGTCTTGAGAGCGCAGTGTAATCGACATCGACATCCCCACCACAACTTCCCCCGTGCGGTGCGGAACCGGGGAACTTGACAACAATATTCCTCATTGCCATCCGTGCATGCAACGAAGCACATAGAAAATGTCCCCAAACGATGTGGATCGGACGCAGACACCATCAGCCGCTAGATCGTACTCTGAGGAAACAATCAGCAGCACAAACCGAGCCATGGAAAGTGAAAGCGAAGCGCAAGAGAAGGGCCAGGTCGTCACTGAGGGAGACCAAGTCATCATGAACGGCGACCAAGGGTATGAACTCGACGAGAGGATATCGAGGGAGCAGGAAATCGAGCCAGTGCAGACGAAGCAGCCCAGTGTGAACGATGCAGCGAGTATACCCGATGGAGGGGTGAAGGCATGGTTACAAGTCCTCGGAGCCTTTTTCCTATTTTTCAACAGTTGGTACGTTTATCCCCCCTCCCTCCCTCCTCCTTCCCTCCCGCGGTCGAGGTTGAAAGAAACTCCACACTAACATGCATGCACACACCCAGGGGCATAGTAAACACCTTCGGCTCCTACCAAACCTACTACGAATCCACCCTCCTCCCGCACACCCCGGCCTCGACAATCGCCTGGCTCGGCTCCATCCAAGCCTTCCTCCTCCTCGTCGTCGGCGCCCTAACCGGCCCCATCTACGACCGCGGCCACTTCCACGCCCTCCTCCTGACCGGCACCGTCCTCCTCGTCATCGGCCAGATGTGCCTCTCGGCCTGCACCCAGTACTGGCAGGTGCTCCTCGCGCAGGCCCTCTGCATCGGCACCGGCTGTGGCTGCCTCTTCGTGCCGTCCGTCGGCATCCTGAGCACGTACTTCAGCAAGCGGATCGGCGTCGCCATGGGCCTCGCCGCGTCGGGGAGTTCCATGGGCGGCGTCGTGTATCCCATCGTCTTCCACAGGTTACTCCCGCACATCGGGTTTGCGTGGACTACGCGCGTCCTTGGGTTTATCATCTTGGCGACTATGTTGCTGCCGAATCTCGTCATGAGGGTTCGCGTCCTCCCGCCCAAGACGCGCGAGCTGCTCGACCTCGGGGCGTTTAGGATCCCGGCGTATGCGCTGATGTGCTTTGCGTCGTTTATCGGGTTCATGGGGCTGTATATGCCTTTTTTTTACGCGCAGGTGTATGCCCTGGAAAGGAGGATTACGAATCCGGATCTGGCGTTTTACCTCCTGGCGATTATGAATGCGACGTCGACGTTTGGCCGGATTATCCCGAATATGATGAGTGATCGTATCGGGCCCTTTAACGCTATCGTGCCGTGTGCGGTTATGTCGGCGGTGCTGTGTTTTTGCTATGTTAGCGTGGGGTCTGCGGCGGGGATTATCGTGCTCGAGGCGTTTTATGGGTTCTTTTCTGGCTCGTTTGTTTCGTTGCCGCCGACGATTATTGTGAGTTTGAGTCTGGATGCGAGGGAGAAGATTGGGACGAGGTTGGGGCAGAGCTTTGCTTGTGTCGCGGTCGGGTTGTTGGTCGGGACGCCGATTGGGGGTGCGATTTTGGAGACGCGGAGTGGGTTTACGGGCGCGTGGGTGTTTGGGGGGTGTTTGTTGGTTGGGAGTGCGGTGTGTTTGTGGGGAGCGAGGGTGTGTCATAAAGGGTGGGGGATTATGGTTAAGGCATAGTATTGGTGGAGTTTGGGGAGGGGGTGGAAGGAGTGGATACACATATGTTAGTTAGCATAGCATCCCCGGCGTTCGTAAAGGAATGATAATGACGGAACCATGATAAAATTATGGTGGAATGTATCGCGTAGCTTTGTTTCTGTGTTGATGGGACAATGTTGCGTTTTGCTGAAAGGGCCTATACTAGGACTTAGAGAGAGGTTAACGGGTCAATCAAAGGTAACTAGTTTGCTGAAATGCAGACGGCATCAGTCAATTCATAACTCTAAGCCTGAAATAGACAAGTATGGAGGACTAATGCGTGCAGAGCTGAAACTATCCCAAGTTCCTTCTAGCACCCTACTTTTCGCTCTTTTCCTTGCCTTTACCACCATCCTCCACCCTCGGCGCCTCAGGAACATCAATGCTGTCAATATTCCACTTCATGCCCAGATAGGCATCACTCAGCACTCTCGCCACAATCTTCTTATCCTGTGCCTCCTGTGGCAGTGCGATCTTCGTCGAAGCCTGAAGTCTCGCACCGCCGACTCCGGCTGGAGCACTTTTGTGCCCACCACGTCCTCCGCCACCAGTGTTCTTAGTTGGATCGTTCCAGCCCACACGCTTCAATGCAAGTATCTCATCTGAACCAGCGTACGAAAGAATGACGAAGAAGCCTTCTGTCTGCGGTTTTGGGTAGCGTGGCGCGTAGATACGTACACCACCAGGTCCACTGCGCGCGGGGTTTGTTCGGGAGAGGTGCAGCGTTATGTTGACCGCATTGAGGTGCCCAAGATCCAGTCTCAAGACCGGAAGTCTTGATACGGGTTCAATGAACCTCTTAACGCCCGCATTCGGGACACCCGCAAATCTCGCCGCCTTCTCTAGAACCTGGACAGGCGTTGTCGATGCCTCAACGAGAGTCTTCGGTTTCGCCTGCGCATGCTCGAGGCGCTTTTTCTCTTTGTCGACATCAACGCCCGGAAAGATTGACAACGCGCCATCGGAAGGCCAGCGCGCGGATTTGATAGCTTGAAGAAGCGTTATCATCATTTCACAGGAGCTCAAGTAGCCGAGCTCAGTAAGAACATCGATGGAGGCTTGAACAATACGGATACTCTGGTCAAGCACACTATTCAGATCACCAACGTAATCGGAAATGGGCAGGTCGATGCGTGAGAAGTGTGCTTGGAGAAGCAAAAAAGACTTGACATGCGGATCCCACATTGGTAGTCCAAAGTCGTCTGCCGGCAGAGGCAGTGCTTTGGAGAGTTCGGCATTGATCAAATCTTCGTTGTGGCGGACCGGTAGCTCATCGTATTCGGTAGCATGAGAGACCCAGGACAGTACGTCGGCGAAAGAAGCGTCGCGTTTGGCGTGCTTAACAAGGTACCGAATCGTCTTATGGCTAAGGTAGTAATAGCTCATGATTTTGCCAAGAGGTGTCGCGTCTATATCGCCGGTACCCATCAGAGACACGCAAGACGATTCCGCAAGATCGTTGAGCGAGGTTTCGACAAGGTTGACCATGTAGTCGTTCGCCATTGTCTGCGCGGCGATGGTATTGTGCTCTTCGGCCGAGATCTCGAGGCCGTAGAATGATGGATTCTTGTGAAGCCTGCGAAAGAAGAAAGTCCAAGTGAGGTAGTCGAGCGCATCCTGCTTCGTGGTGATGGTACCGGCGGAGATTTCGGCACCTAAATGGTTGTCTAAGACCTTGTGGAGTGATGATTCGACAGGGAAACCGGTGTGTAGGAAGTGCTTATAAAACTCTTTCTTTGCATCTTGAGTGAAGATGCGTGCGATCCCCGAAGAGTCGAACTGAGGACGACCGGCTCGACCGAGCATCTGGAGCACGTCGGTGAGATCCATATCCTTGTATCCTTCCGTCTTCGCGTCGAAGAATTGCGTGCCTTTGACAACAACGAGATGTGCGGGCAAGTTAACTCCCCATGCAAGAGTACTCGTGGCAACGAGGATCTGAATCTTGTTGTTGGCGAAGAGCTCTTCCGATAGTGAGCGGTCAGTCTCTACAAGACCGGCATGATGCAACCCGATACCGAAACTCAAGGCCTCTCGCAGCGCATCGTCTTTGACTCGTTCGAGGTTGACCGCTAGGTCGTCTTCTGACATGTGCAAGAAGCGACGTGGGTTGTCCTCCATTCCGCAGAAGTTGATGAGATCGCGAGCAGTCAGGCGTGTCTGTCGCCGGGAAGCTACGAACACGATCACCGGCTTCTCTGGCGAATGCTGTTTGATGGCAAGGAAAGTCGGTCGATTCATTGACTGCATGAGCGGGCAGAATCCGCGCTGCTCCGGGAAGCCGTCAATGAAGATCTCTAGTGGAACAGGACGAACCGAGTGTCTGAAATTGAACAAGCCTTCTTTGACGCCAAGCCAGTTTCCAAGATCGCTGGCATTCGCACAGGCTGTGGACATGCCTAGTAACCGAACGGAGCCTTTGCTCTGTGAAGCGATATAGTTCATCCTAGACACAATGATCTCTAGAATAGGGCCACGGTCGCCGCCGAGTAGATGAATCTCATCAATGATGACGAGACTGACCTGCCGGACATAGCCACGGGTCTGCCAGCTTCGACTGATACCATCCCATTTTTCAGGTGTCGTGATGATGATGTCTGCATCGCGGATAGTGCGAGTGTCGGGGGTATTGTCACCCGTCAATTCGACCAACTTCAAACCCAAGGGTCCGGCAAGGCGCTTGCCCCAGTCATGAACTCGTTCGCGAACAAGAGCTTTCATGGGCGCAATGTATACTACTTTCGAACCTGGCTTTTCACGGAAAGCCCACCACATAGCAAGTTCGGCAGCTACTGTCTTTCCACTACCTGTAGGTGAACCAAGAAGCACGTTCGTGGGAGTGTGGTACAGACAGTGGAAGATCTGCGTCTGCATCGGGTTGAAGTACTGGAAACGCTGACTATAGAGCTCTTCCAAGCGCATGTCATTCAATGCCGAGATAGGTAACGGTTGAAGGTTCAGCAAGTCTGTGTATACACTCTCCGTGTCTGGACGAATCAGGTGTTGGAACGAGATTGGATGGACGGTTTCAGCTCCTAGCCATCTGTCCGAGACCGCTCGCACATATATTTGCGAGGGTAGAGGATCCGAAAGAGGGATGGTGAAGCTCAACTCATGATCATCGTACAGGTTCTTACGCGATAGGATGAAGTACTCGTAGTGGAAGATTTCAGCAGTCTCGGAGTTCTCAACCCAGATCCAGAACGGTTCAGAGGTGCCATGGTGGCGGTCGTTCCACTTGAACTCGGGCGTGAGCCATAATCGAATGCGAAGAACGTCTCGGTTCAGAGGCGCAATCTCACTTTCAATACTGAGAGTGGGAAAATTGTCTAACAAGCGCGATATAACATTGCCCATCTTGGTGTTGTGCACTAGTTGTCCGATCTCGGCTGGTTCCATATCGCGCAATGCCTCGATCGAGGTGAACTTTTGGTCTAACTGCCGTAGTACTGGCTGTGGAAGGTCGAACTGGTGTAGGGGATGCTCGATTGTCCAGACCTGACGTTCGATCGATTGGCAAAGACTGAGCAGGATCAGGCATTGGTATCCCCAACGCCGGTTCAAAGCAATCATGAACAACGCGCGCGCAATGCGGGCGGCATTTTGTGTAATATAGTTGGTGTCGGATACCAGGGTAAAGTCTTCTAGCCGAGCACGCGATATGTGCGCTTGCAATAGGACGTTGGTCTTTCCATGAGGCGTGCCAACACCACCCTTGACTTCGGTGACTACGTATCCCTCCTCTTGTAGGGCTGATAGTTCCTTCTGCTCCGTTTCGCGTGACTGAACTTGGTCGAACTCCCCACTCATACTAACCATCGCAAGTGCGTCTGCGTCGGAAGCTTGCGGGTTCATCATAGTATTGAAGATCTCGATACTCGACTGCAGGACGTAGAACTGGCTTGCAATACGGCCAACGTCTTTAGCGCGCAGGTCCTCGGTTGTCTCATTGAAGATAATCATTTGGCTCTTTTGCAACGTTCGAGCGGCATCAATGATTAGCTTTCGCCGTCGCTGCACAAGCTGCGGATCGTCTCGAATTTCTGCCCACTCAATTCCATAGTTAAGAGGACTCTTTTGCATTCGGACAAACAGGTAGGAGTATCCCAGCCACTGAACGGCTTCTTGAACAGTAGTGACTGTGCCGAGTGAGATTTCTGCATTGAGATTATCCACGAGCTTGGAAGAAAACCGTGACTCAATGGGTTGCTGCTCTGTGACAGCCTTCATGTAGTGATCGAGTCTGTCGTGTGTCGTGCAGATGAACCCAATACCGGTGTCCTGGAACTGAGGACGACCGGCCCGACCAAAGATCTGAAGTACATCTAGAATACCCAGATCGGTAAATTTGCCTTCTTGAGCATTGTAGACTTGTGTGCCTTTGATGAGGACGGCGGCAGCGGGAAGATTGACACCCCAGGCTAATGTGGCAGTGCAGCATAGGACTTTGATAACGCCTTCACCAAACAGGCGCTCAATGAGGTTGCGGTCCGAGCGAGGCATACCGGCATGGTGCGTGCCCATGCCCTTGTTGAGCAGCTCACGTAGCTCGCGTCCTTTTGACTGCCTCATGTCGCGAACGGCAAGGTCATAACGCGGGTGCTGTGTCGGATCAAATAGGTCGGTACACTGTTCGTCAATTGCCTTGTCGTACAGCATCCTTGCGGCCTTGACCGTGTCTTTCCGCGAGTGCACAAAGACCATGATTTGGTGGCCGCGCTCCAGCATCTCCCTGACCTTGTCAAAAGCCACTCGGTCTAGATTCTCTCTCGACTTGATCGTGTTTGCCTTGCCCTTTGCCCCGATGAAGTGCTGCTCCAAAGGAACTGGGCGAAAAGAGGCATCGAAATAGAACAGACCAGCCATTTTATTCACTCGGAGGAAGTCGGCGACGTCGACATAATTGGGAAGAGTAGCGGAAAGACCGACGATGCGAATAAGAGACTGGGTGCTCTCAACTTGCCTCTGCGTTCTGGCTACCAAACTCTCGAGGACCGCTCCACGTTCGTCATGCAGCATGTGCACTTCATCAATGATGAGCAGACGGACCTTTTGCACGAGCTCGGTATCTCCAGTGCTCTTCCTCGTTACCACATCCCATTTCTCGGGTGTAGTGACGATGATCTGGGTGTCCAGAATTTCCGCCTTTGTCAGGTGCATGTCTCCCGTGAGCTCACGAGTTTTGATGCCCAGCCACGCCAGGCGCTTGCCCAACTTGTCCGTGACTTCGGCAGCGAGTGCCTTCATGGGTGCTACGTAGATGATCTTGAAGTCTTCTGAAAGCACGGTGAAGTCGGTGGCATCGGGCTCCTCGATGGGATTTGGGATGGTGTACTTGGCTACGGTATTCAAGATTGTAAGCATAGCAGCATCAGTCTTACCTGCACCAGTGGGGGCGCAGATGAGCATGTTCTCGCTGGTGTTATATGCGACGGGGTACACCAAGCTCTGCATGCGGTTCAGTGCCTTGTAACCCTTGAAGGTGCGTTGGCAGAGGCCATCGAGGTCCTTGATTTCAATCAACTTGCGCCCCGCACCGACAGTGCCTACGGGCATGGCTGGAATTGCATACTCTTCGTACAGATTGTCGTCATAGTGAGTATGATTTGGAGGCAAAGTGTATTTCTTTCCATACGCGGAGAGTTTGTTGCCGGCTTCATGGGTGCGATAGACATGGGGATACTGTGGGCCTTTGCGGTCGAGAGCGGGGGCCAGAGCAGCATTCTTGTGCTCCCAGTCCTGGCGCCTGAGAGCTTCATCCCTTTCTGCCCTGGTCTGGAGGCGGTCAATGAGGTCGTACAAGGGCGGTGGCTCGTGCAGAGACCGCCTTATGTCACCGCGGTGGGCAATGAGGTCGGCCACCAGATCCAGCTCACCGTAGCCTGCAATCTCAGCCAGCATCATCTGGAGCTCTTCATCTGTCTGCGTGTTAGCAACCGGGCTTTACCTTTACATTAGCGCTGTCACCATTGCTGTCGCTCGCAAGGATTGCCAAGATCTGTTCTTTCAGCGCGTTTGCCTCCAGGCCGGACCCTCTCAGTGCAACCCCCGCGCACTTCTCTGCAAGCCAGTGCTGATCGTAACGGGCACCGCTTTGGTTTCCATCGATAAATTGATCAAGGTGATCGCTGCTGTACTCCTCCTCATATCCATCACTGATCACGTCCCAGATATCCTCGCCACTCGTCGCCCCAGAGAGGTCGTCGTCGTCCAAATCCAAGTCGTCTCCGTAGGCCGGGGTCTTCACAGCTTCCGACGGCAAGTTCAGCTCTTCGATTGCCTTGCGCATCGCCTCTAGCTGCTCAAGCCATTGCGCCTGCGCGCTCTCCAGCTGCAGCAAATTCGACATGGCGGGCTGGATTCCCAAGGTTGACTTTAGTTTTGTGTGGACCTACAACCCCGCAGATGCGGCAGAGAAAGAGATAGTGGACGCGAAGAAGAAGCAGAGGACCTTCGAGGTAAAGTCTGCTACTATACATATAGGTTGGAGACGGCAGTCGAGATGAGTCGACGCTCGGCTGCGCTTGCCCCACTCCACCCGCACTATCTTAGCCCTCACCCCGGCGGTCATTACAGGCATTACGTCAGCAGCACTCCCGTCCGGAGCTGTGTGAAACGCTACGTAACGCTCCATGACCGCCAGTCCAACCCACCCCCGTCTCCTCCCAGTCGGTATTCGTACTTGCACATTTCTGCCAAACATCCGGCGCAACGCTAATATCACCATGAAGAAGAAGCTCTTCTACCTCGGAGTAAGTCCCCGCCTTATCTCGCCGCACTTCCTGACGACACCGCTGACTTGGGCGTCCAGATCCTGAAGAACGACACCAAGCCCGCATTCGAGCTGTCCCGTGAAGACGATCTCTCGGACTGGGGCGTGTTCTCGAGACCTACCGTCCGAGAATTCGTACGTCCACCGCGGCCATGACAAGTTTGGGGCTGATGCGGCGTAGGCTATTCTCTTCGCGACCGAGGCCGCCGAGACGGCGAAGCCGAACGTGATGGAGTGGGACAAGCTCGCCAAGCACATTGACGGCTTGATCTACTCCTACAACCTCACCAAAGAAGGCATCTGCGCCATCGCGATCACCGACCTGGATTATCCAAAGGATGCCGCCTCTGCCCTCCTCAACAGAGTCTGCAAAGATTTCATAAACAAACACCCTATCTCCGCCTACAAAGACCTCCAACCTCCCCTCAAGAAAAGTGCGCCGCCTTTGGTCTTGCCCGAGCTGAAGGAGTACATCGTGAAGTTCCAAGACCCGGATGAGGCGGACCCCCTCATAAAGATCCAGAGGGAGGTGGAGGAGACTAAGAGAGTGCTACAGAGGACTATCGAGAGCTCACTGGAACGCGATGAGAAGCTTGACAACCTAGTGGCGAAGAGCAATGTCTTGAGTGCACAGAGCAAGGTGTTCTACACGCAGGCAAAGAAGCAGAACTCGTGCTGCGTGGTTATGTGAATATATCCAAGTCCTTGTGTTCTAAGGCGTTGATTTGGTTCGCTTCTGGGGAATTGTCATCCAGTTCTGCATACGCCCGAAGAAATATTTCAACCTAAATTGTACATTCCGAACACCAAGTCTTGTATCTTCTGTTTAAGTTTGTCCCGCATTTCTCCCATGTTCCATCGCACCGATCTCGACCAATTGTTTCGTCCGATCCTGCACCCATGTCACGTATCACACTTCGCTCAGCCTGGCTTTGCCGCCCACATGCATGGTATAGCCGCCCGGCTCGGGCCTTCAAATGCCCCACCACGGTCATCATAAGTCAGACATCCTACGCTCTTGCCTAACCTCCAGTCTTCACCATTTCAGCCGACTTCAGATGTCTGGTCTCGAGGCTGTCGGCGTAGCGGCCAACATTATTCAGCTTGTCGACACATTCCACAAGGTTGCAACCCGACTGAATGACTTCCGCGAGAAGACAGGCAGTCTTCCGAACTCTCTTCGTCATCTCAAGGCCCAGCTTCCGGTCTTTGTCAATGTTGTTCAAAGTACGAAAACCGCTATAGACGAAAATAGGGTATCGGACGCAGCAGCAAAAGCCCTTACTCCGCTCATACAAGAATGCGAGGAACAGATACAAAAGCTGGATGACATCGTTGTCAAATTACTGCCCGGCGATGGAGACACCGGACGCAGAAGAGCACGAAAAGCGCTATCCAGCTTAACATTCGAAGCCGAGATTGCTGAAACGGAAGCTGTCATTCGAAAGTACATGGATGCTATAACCCACCAAACCATCGCATCCGCAGGGAATAAAGATACAGTCTGTATGTTCTCTTCGCCATTATCACTAGGCTTGGGGAGGAAATTGTATCTTCTCCTTAGCAAATGACGTTGGATCATGCTGACTAGTATGCTCTAGCTTCCCAGCGTCCATCACCTACCTTTGTTAACAAACCATTCCAACGAGACGTCGACTTTGTGGAGCGAGACGCCTTGGCCGAAATAATCCTCCGAACTCATGCGCCTGATCCTATCGCGAGATTCGCGCTGGTGGGTTTGGGTGGCGTTGGGTACGATTTCCATGTCCGTAGCTCCCATATACTAACGCCCTCCACAGAAAGTCTCAAGTCGCCATCGAATTCGCCTATCGAACCCGTTCACAATTCCCCGACGCGTGGGTCTTTTGGGTGCACGCTGGCAGTGTCACAAGATTCGAGGAGGACTACCGGAAAATCGCCCAAGCGGTTCGATTGCCTGGATGGGACGATAAAGGCATTGATATCTTCAAAAGGGTATTTGATTGGCTCTGCAATGAAGCAAATGGGAAATGGTTCATGATAATCGATAATGCGGACGATATGGAGGTCTTCAACACTGTGCCGTCTCGTCGCCGCACCACAAATGATGGAGCGGGCGCTTCGGTCGATGCTCAGATTAGAGATTACCTTCCCAAATCTTCAACCGGGTCCATTGTCATCACATCAAGGTCCAAAAACGTCGCCTTCGACCTGACAGGCAATGCGAACCACTACTTGGAAATGGAAGAGATGAATGAAGCAGAAGCGATCTTGCTACTCGACAAAAAACTCAAAGGCCCCTATAGCGAGTCCGAAAAGCTCCCTCTTGTTGAAGCGCTTGAGTTCATACCACTTGCCATCTCACAGGCAGCAGCATATATCAGCCGAAGGGCGCCACGCGTCACTATCTCCAGTTACATTGATGATTTGGAGAAGAGCGATCGGCAAATGGCTCAACTGCTGAGCGAGGATGCAACTGAGTCTCACAGAGAAAGGCAAAGGTCCAATTCAATTATGACTACGTGGCACATCTCCTTCCAGCACGTGCGCCATCTCAGACCTTCAGCAGCGAGACTTCTGTCGCTAATGTCCCTCTTTGATCGACAGAGAATTCCGGAAACGATTCTTTTGGGACAATATGAAGATGAAGACGCGGCAAGAGAGAAAACAGATCCGCCACCCACGCCATGGTTGAGGTTCCGTAGCTGCCTTCGCCGCCGCCGCCGTCATGTACCTGAATGCGCAAACCAAGCACCCACACCTAGCAATTTTTACGACGATTGGACCACTCTTTCCGATTTCTCCTTCATCAAGACGACTGCTGATGGCCACACCCTTTCCATGCATCGATTAGTTCAGTTAGCTACTCAACGATGGCTAGAGATCCATGACGTAGTTGAACATGAACACTGGATCGAGCGGTATGTTCTTCTCATGATCAAAAATATCCACCGGGACGACATAGTTATACTGCCACATGCGTTGCGTGCGATAACCATTGAAACACGCATCAGGGAAACCTTTTACTCACAGGTGCACCTGCTTCAAAAAGTTGGAGAACTTTTCTGCCTCCTTGGCCGTTGGAAAGATGCAGAGGATACTCTCTACGTATCAATGACCGTTTTGTACAAATTCGGGTCCGAGGATAATGAGATTACTCTTCAGGGCTTAAATCTCTTGGGTTGGAGCCTAATCAGCCAAGAAAAATTTGCGGAGGCTGAACCATACCTGCGCCGTGCTTTTACAGGGGGACAGAAGTTATTCGGTATTAAAGATGATCGCACAGCTCAGAGTGCCGAATGGCTAGCCCAAGCTTTGAGTGGCCAGGGGAAGTTGGAAGAAAGTGAAGCGCTAAGCAAGTACCGCGGTGGTAGATATCGGGTATCCACATTTGAGCCCGGAAGTAAGCCCGCATTGCTTTGGAAAATGATCAATGCCGAAAGGTGTGGAGACTATGCGACGGGCGAAGTGGCCGCACGTGCTGCTTTGGACATGAACCCACAGCCTTGGGGCCTGGACGATGTGTCAGAGATCCATTTTCTGTCATGTATGCTTCTGGCTCAGGAGAAACTTAAAGAGGCCGAAGTCGTACTACGACAATCTGAGGCGATATTGCGGGCAAATCCCACCGTCAACAACCTACAAAAATGTGAGAACTATGTCGGGCTGGCCGACGTTTTGTTACTGCGCGACAATCATGAAGAAGCAGAACCCCTATATCGAGAGGTCCTCCAATGCCTTCATGATGGAACCGGCACTGAAACGCAAACCTGGATCTGGCACAGTAGAGAGGGTCTGGCCACTGTACTGGCAAAGAAAGGCGAATTCGAACAGGCTATTGAGATGGCCCAGCAGGTTGTTGAAGAAATAGTCCGTTCAAGTGGCGGAAGTGTTTGGGACAGACCGATCGCATTCCATTCGTTTGCGGAGATTATGCGCATATGTGGGCGCAATGAGGAGGCGATCATCTGGTATGAACGGGCCTATACGACCGTAGAGGAAGGTCCACCGAATAGGTATTATATGGACAAGTTTCGAAGCGACCTTGAGAAGGCTCGGGAATTGGTACGAGGCGAAAAGAAAGGTGAGTTAGTCCGCAGTCCGTAACTCGTCGGTTTATCACAACCCATATTGGTATTGCGCTAAAATGGAGCCCTAGATGAGCACACAGAAGCTCCAAAAACAAGTAAGAGGACTTCCATCGGCGAAAGTAATGGTCGAGAGGGTTTGCCAATCAGTGAGAATGGAAGCGGTGAGTGCTGATCTTTTTGTACCCATTTTTAACCTTTCACATCCCTAACGCTAAAACTTCAGTTGATGACTTGGAAGCGCCCCCTAGAAAGACAGAAGCTCCCACGGACGAAGTCGAAGCCCTTTCAATAGGCAAAGGAAACGCCATGGATGAGAGCAATGCAACACCTAGCTGAGCCCACGTCATTCACATACTAGAAGTAACCACCTGATTTTGTGCTACTCCTTCACCGACCATACATAACAGGGTCTCATATTGATACGCTTGATCTTCCAGGTTCCTACGTTTGTGCCAGGCTCTGAGGTGAAATCGCATACATCGCCGTTTACTACGTCAACACACGCAAACGCATTTTCTTAGTGTATTACCTACCTCGCCCTGTAAATATTGACCTTGACTCATCAGCCCTACCATACATTCACAATCAACAAACACACACGCTAATAGCCAATCAACTCAACATACTGTAACAATTTGAACCACGGACCACTATGTCAAGCACTGGGAAACGCAAGTGGGGTGACGACGAGCTTCAAGATGGTGAAGCCGATGCGTCGCCCACATTCGGGAACACTCCGAAGCGGGCGAGAACTACATCCGCAGGTGAGGTGTCGGAGCCTTCTACCCTGAATGCCGCCCCACTGTATCCTGGCTCTGGCTCGTCTCCTCTGAGCACGTTGGTGGACTACCCCTCCGACTCATCCACTGGAAGCTATTCGCTGCAGCATGGGGAAGATTGTGAGACGCCGGACTCAAGCGCCGTATCCTCACAGCCTGGTCATAGCTACCTGACTCCATCACGTTCGATTCTTGCCTCACCCGGCGACCGTGCGCACCGTCACCGATGTAGTGTGTCGTTTGCAGGTGACCCGTCACCTAGCATCAGCGACGCACATGACGCTCTTGCCTCTGTGACCAGCGTACCACCCGCTGCTCCAAACACTCCGGTCCGGCCTACCAACTTGTCGCAAAGTCCGATGCCTGCTGCGCTTTTCTTTGATGACGAACAGCTAGAGAGCTTCAAAAGATGGAAATTCCGGCAATCTAATCAGTTCCTGACCGAGGAAAAATGCTCGACCGTTGCCGGCGCCTTGGAGTACGACGACTTCGAGCGCTGGCGTCGTGATGGTGACACAGCTCCGCCCCCAGCTCCGCCCCCAGCGAGTGCTCCAGGTTGTGACATAGGGCAGCACGATCCATCTCTTCCTGTCCGCCTCACTGCCGTGGTATGCAGCCACCCCTTCCATCCTTTCTACAACGCATTTATCCAGAAACTCCCAGCTACCTCTGTTCCAAGCCGGTGCGCCGTGTGCACCGTCAAGACTTACCATCGCTTCGTCGACGTTCTGATGGGGATTTGGCGGGAATGTGGTGGGCCATGGGATAGATCTCGTGCAGCTGGTTGGCAGTATCAAGTGTGTCGTAAAGCTTACCACGGCACGAAGATGTTGTTTGGCAATATCACCTCGTCGTATAATCATTGGGCTGGGGAGGAGAGGAAGTGGGAAGAGGCGAATCCAGAGGTTGAGGTAGGGGAGGTGAGGATGTGTAATGCGAGACAGGCTGTTGTTGTGATACAGAGCAGAAACGATGCTCCTTCTGGCTGGACTGGGGATGATGAGGATTATGATGATGCGGAGATGGAGTATGATGAGGAAGAACTTTATCGTGAGGAGGGGGAGGATTCCGAGGAGGAGTATGAGGATGAGCTGGATGATGGAGAGTTGGGCTATGAGGATGGGGAGATAGAGGAGGCTGCGGAACGGTTGGTATATGAGGAGAAGGTGATAGAGAAGACTGATGACGAGGCTGACGATCATAGAATTACGGATGAGGAGGTAGGCTAATGCCGAAAAGGTAAGTGCAGGAAGGAGGCTAAACACAGTAGGCTGATGATGGGCAGTGCATAGATTGATTAGGCTCGGGTGAGCGAGTTACATAGAGATAATGGCTGCGCACTGTGTCAAATGGTGATCACCTTTCCGTAGCACTTCATAAGTAAAATCCATATTAGGTACAGTATATTGTCCAACCCCAATACATGCTTTGCGTCTTCATGGAAAACTGCGTGAATCTTTGCAATCGTGGTGGTATGGTGATTCTCGTATTCTTTGTTTCTTCTGTGAACTATCTCGCGCTTTTGACTTGCGTTGCTAAAACGATTTCCGGACTTCGAAGTTTCTGCACTGTATCATCGTTCTCCTCTGGTCACACGTTTCCTATCGCTAGGTTTACGAAAAGGTCATCACGATAGTGACGACGTACTTATAAACCGAAGTCCGATGGATCTATAAAGTGATGTGCGATCGAGAGCGTTCAACCTCATATTGTTAGCACTGTCGGATTTCTCGTCACTCTTTTGTTTCTTTTTCACCTGTCGCAGTTACGTTTGGGAACCTCACTGCGCCCGCGCGATGAAGATGGAAGCACTGAACACAAGTCAAGACCTTCGAGGACCAAAAAGACTGGCGCGTTCAATTCCGACTGCACAAACGGAGTTGCAGGAACGACGACGACGGTTGGAAAACTACATGCCACTTCAATGTTAAAACACATCTTCTATTATATATCCTCTTCCAACCAGGACTTCATCTGTTGACGTTACTCGCAAGTTTTTCATAATATTCACCCACACGAATTTTCCAAGTCAGAAGCGAACCATGTGAAAGATTCCGATGATTTCTGTCAATTGTTTTCTATCTCCAACAAAATTTTAGGAGTACGCAAAAGGAGCGGACAGGTGACTCGACGTCTCGAGGTCTCCAAGTATATTTTCTGCACCTTTTCCATGGCCCATGCTCTCTCTCTCGTCCACAAGCTAGATCACGATCGCTTTATCAACAGTAATCATTTTGTCCAACGCCACCGTACTGGCACGAATTGTCGCCATGGCAGGCCTTCACATAGTTGATCCCGCCATCGTTATCCTTGCAGTAGTAGAGGTCGTTATAGATGTGGTTTGGGTCGGCAGGTGTACCGACTCGCTGAAGTTCAGCAATGATGGTGTCGCGGTAGTTGCCTGCTCAGCAAAGTGAGTGAACGATCCGTCTCATCTGTAGCGAAGGGAAAGTGAGGCACTTGAGATGAGGGACGGAAGATTGGTGGATGGGAAACGAGTAAATGAGGATTATACCGGTATTCATCAAATCCCAGCCACAATAGTTGAAGCCGGTCTTGCAGTTGTCGGCAACAATGCCTGCGGCGAAAGAGAGAATGACGGTTGAGAGGATGAGCTTCATGTTGCTGTAGTGGCGAGAGCTGTGGGTTCTTTCGGGTGGTTGAAGAGTGAAATGGGGTGAAAGGTCAAAGTGTCGAAGTCGGTGATGAGCATTTGGGCGCAGAGAAGTCGCGCTTTATATATTCCAATCAATTATCTGTTCCCTGGAAAGGGTTACGCGTGAATTGCGGTGTTGGGGATCTGAGTATAGTGTTCGTTGCCAAGGCAGCTGAACGGCGAGTTTATTGTGCTTGTGCGATGGACCTGAGTTCCATCACTCTCGTCACCTGCTTATCGTAAGGTATATGGTACAACAATGTATCTGACTGTATAGTGGGTTTCCTCTACAAGTCATAGAGGGATTGGTTCCTATCGGATTATGGCGGTATGACACAGAAGCTGAGCTTTCGGTTTACGCAAAAATGGTGTTTCGGAATACTACATTTGACGGCGCTACACTTGATCTCAGCTCTTACGAAGCCAACGCGGTGTCACTAGTAACGAAATGTACCAGCTGTGGACACCGCTACATTCCCACCGTGCCTACACACGAACATATTTTTGCGGCTAAAGTTGAAGTCCATCACGGGCGACTGAAAGATAGACATAATCGAGTTTACAGCTGGCCCAGGCTTGCGTTCATGATTTCTTAGCCGCCCCCAGCCTCAACAACCCAAAAGTTCAGAACAGCATTTTGCATTTCAGTGAATTAGATATCGTTGGAATTAATTACATGATAATGATGCTGCAGAAACTTGTTTCCTTAAATATGTTGTAAAAGATTAAAACCACACCATCGGAATGAGTGCGAGACCACCCGTAGCAATGATGATCAACCACCTTACTAGCCCCTGCGTTACCTTCTGCTTCGCTAGACGATTGATAGCCTCTCCGTCGTTGATCCTCGGGAAAGGTGTATCTGTCGGCACGGGTTTCCCCAAAGCTTTACATAATGGCTCCCATCCGTCCTTTACAGCAAAGAACACGAGCCGTTCTTCAGGCACCACGCTCTTCAGCCACGCGATGTGACGTTCGTATGTCTCAACCGTTGCAGGTTCTCTTCCCGCCTCGCCGTAGAGAGTGACCCACTGCTCGCGGAGTTTGTTGACGTAGTCTGGGAAGTGTCGCATACCGGGGATTGGGAAGAGGATGAACTTCAGAAATGCCATGGTCGATACGTTGGTGACACCTTCCATGCTCTTTTCCCACGCTTTGGAATCCCGTATGGTGCAGATGACTTTGGCGTTTGGATAGATCTTGAGAAGCTCGGGCACCAAGCCACTTGCGGGCGCATCGCTCGCTGCGACGTAGCCATTAAAGCGTTCTTTGAGAAGTTGTAATGCTTCTCGTTCATCGGCGTCGGTGCGCTTTGGGCGATGAAAAAGCTTGGTGAGGATCTGGATCAGGGATTGGATTTCGATGGGAGGCCCCGACGTTATTTGCGTTCCACCGTGATAGACAGGACCGTCAAACAAAATACGGAGTGCGTGACTGAATGATGCAGTCCCGGTTCGTGAAAGGCCTGCTGCTATCACTTGGAACTCTGTCCCTGGCCTGGGGATCGAAGGTTGGGCACCCATTGCAGCAGTTCGAAGTGTGAATCTTGAGGTACTGCCGCCAAGAATGTTGTGGGATGCTGCGAGATTCGAGAGCTGAGGCAGAGGAGACACCCTGGAGCTACGCCGCACAATTGGATTCCACCTTCTCGGGCGAAAGTTCGTGGGAGCAAGTCCACACGGGCTTACGGGCCGTCTAACTGTAATAGGTTAGGGTCTGCATCCGGGTTTCCTACCATTTCCTACTTCGGTTAGTCGGACTGCACAAGGAAAGGGTCAAAATCGATACGTATCATAACTAAGCTAGCTGACCGGGATGTTGATCACCCGGGGATGTTGATCACTCACGAATCTCAGCACTCCCACACGAAACACGTGTTATCTCTCCACATACTCAACCAAAATGGACACCCGTGAAGCAGCTATACAAGCAGCCATCCGCGATCTTAATGCTGGTGTTTTCCTAAGCCAACGAGCTGCTGCAAAGGCGTACAGCATCCCACAATCTACAATCTCAACGCGTATACACGGCAGACAGAGCAACCAAACCAGCCACGTATACCAGCAGCAATTAACTCCAGACCAAGAGGAGTTTCTCATACAATGGATACTCGAAGAAGATGCACGCGCTTTTCCTCCCTCACACGCTCGCGCTCGAGAAATGGTGAACCAAATCCTACGGATGAATGGAGACTGCAGGCCTGTAGGCAAGCATTGGATGGCTGCCTTTCTAAAGCGCAACACACGCGTCGCATCTGTTGTGGGTAAAAAGATAGAGGCTGTACGGGCTGAGGGAGCAACACAAGAGCAGATACGCGAGTTTCTTCAGCTCTATGAGAGGCTTCGTACGGAGCTAGGTATACAGGCTGAGGATACGTGGAATATGGATAAGACTAGGAAGGCTATGGGGGTATGTGCAAATACAAGAGTCCTTACAGACAGCTATAAGAGGAAGGCTTACAAGCAGTCACCAGAGAATCGCGAGTGGGCGTCAATAATTGAGTGCGTATCAGCTACGGGGAAGAAACTACGTTGCGCGGTGATATTTAAGGGCTAGAGCCTACAGACTACTTGGTTTCCTGCGGTAGTTCCAGACTGGCTTTACACAACCTCACAGAATGGCTAGACATCTAATGTAATAGGGACTAAGTGGCTACAGCGTATATTTCTACCTAATACAGCTCCCTCACGTGATCGTTGGAGGATGTTAATTTTGGATGGTCACAGTAGCCACATCAGCCTAGAATTCCTATGGCTCTGCAAGTAGAATAGAATCCAGCTTCTATTCCTACCTCCTTATTCCTCACACGTCCTACAGCCTCTAGATCGCTTAGTTTTCTTAGTAGTAAAGAGATTCTATCAACACCAGATTCAAGAGCTATCCTACCTTAACGACGCAGCACCTGTTAAAAAGGAACGCTTTATCACGGCCTACCATACAGCTAGAGAGAAAGCAATTACTGAGAGAGTTATACGAGCTAGATGGGCTACTGCAGGCATCTGTCTATTAAATATTGAGCGGGTAGTTAACTCGTCTTAAGTAGCTTAAAGGCCTATTACGCCACCTCGTCAGAATCAACTTTAACCTGCTGAGAGCTATCTCTCTACCCCCCACGGCCCTCATGATTTCTTTGTAGCTTAGAGAGAGCTCCACAGGAACGAGAGTGTTGGCCGCAAGACTCACCAGCTCTTTCAAAAAGCAGGGAAGGCAATTGCAGCAGCGAATATACGCGCAGCGCAGCTAGAAATAGAGAACAAAAGACTATATAGTTAACTTGAAGCTCTTAAGCCTCCGTAGCTACGAAAGAAGGTTCGTGTTGACCCAAATCAACGCTTTGCAGATATAGATACAATCATGATTGCTGTACAGGCCTCACAGCTTCTTGAGGCACAGCGTGATATTGATGCTGAGGAAAAGGCTGCAGAAAGAAGAGCAGCTGAAACAGCAGCTCAAACGCTTCAGTCTATGTGTACAGAGTGGCAATTGTAACGAGGTTGAGAGAATAAATACGATTTTTTCTGAGTAGTGGCTGATTTCGTGAATGATCAACATCCCCGGGTGATCAACATCCCGGTCAGCTAGCTTACGCCGCCTTAGGGCCTGTTTGGTAGGGGCCCGGACCGTCCGGTTTACGTATTTCGAGGTGGCGTTTTTAGGCGTTTTTAGTGTAGAGCTACGGCAGTAGTATAGCAAGGGGGCTGGTCAAATCGTACAATACTGAATCGGACGTCGTGTTTGGTGCGGCAGCTGCAAAAGTCAGACAGGATTCTTTCAAAATAGGCGGCAATTACTCATCAAGTGGCAAGCGCCGTGTCCGGGATAGTGCGGAGAGCCATCTTAGCCAACAATCTCTTCACCTATTTTCTTCACAACAATCGTTAGTATGGATATCGATAGCCTACCACCCGAATCGTCGTACCCTATAGCGCAAGCCGTTGTCGCAGCCCCGCTCACGAATCGACGTATTACTACGTTAAAACAGGGCTCTCGAAGCCGCACGAAGACACCAGCTCGCGCCCTAGGGGGGAAACAAATTCGATGGTCAAGTGATATGAAAGAGGCCATGCTACTAGGCCTACTCGAGAACTCGGTGCCTGGCTCGACTGGCTTCAAACCGACTGCTTTTCAACAGGCTACCGATCGCATACTAGGTGTTTCTGGTGAACAGTTAGTTACTGTAGTACAGGTGCGAAACAAGTGGGATACTCT
>ML977002.1:645975-665813 GCA_010015675.1 Byssothecium circinans | reverse complement strand
CCTAAAATAAGTACATATATTAAATAAGTATCTTACTAACTAGAAATAGTTTAGTAAGTACTTAGGTACAAAGTAGAGGTACTTAGCCTCTATATAAACTAAAAACTAATAGAAAAATAAAAATTCTTCTAAATGAGTGTAATATACACTAAAATATAATATCAAGAATATAGTGTAATTTTTATGATTACTAAGTACCTAGTACAAAGCAGTTGTACTAAAGTACTAGAAATCAAAAGGTTGTTGTTTTTAACTTGTTATAGTAAAATAACTAGTCAACTAATTTATACCAAATTTTAATATGTTATAGAGAAAAGCCTAAACTATAACATAGAAATATCTTAGCTTATTAAATAAGCTATTAAGCTTACTATTTTACAAAAAAAAAGGAAAATAATAGTAAAGGGAGGGCCTTTTATAGCAGACGTTAAGGTTAATTACTAGTTTAAGCGTAGCGTAGAACTATACGCGAGGCCTAGATTACTTAAACAGGGTATATCTATTTCCTAATATAGGCTTGCTATCTGATTATTTATTAAATAACTAGTTATTAGCTTATTATAATTAGTTAATTATAATAGTTAGGTTAACTTATATATTTACTCTAATAGTTATAGGTTATAAGGTTATAGTTATTAGAACCTAAAGAAAAAGTAATACTAGAAAAGGTAATACTAGGTTATAACTTAGTTATTACCTAGTACTAGAAAAATACTAGAAAACACTATAGTTAGCTACATAGAAAAAAAAGGTAAAACGTAGTATCTAAGTTATAACTAAATTAAGTCTATATAATAAAGAGAGAATACTATTAATACTACCTTAGTAGATACTATCTAGGTCTACTAAAGAGTTAGAACTAAGTTAATACTAAGTCTAAACTAAGTAGATACTAAGTAAATACTATAACTATAAGAGTAAGAAAAGCCTAAGGGAGATAGCTAATTACTAAAGAGTTATAACTAAGTCCGAACTAAGTAGCTACTAATAAAACGCTATAAAGTTAGAGCTAAGGAAAGCTTAAAGGTAGACTAATATATCTAAGCTAAGTTATAACTTAGCATCTTCTAAATTAAGATAGTAGTAGAGAATCTAGAATATTATATATATCACTACGTATATTATAGCGTAAACTAGTAGAGGGAAATACTATAAAGGTAATAGACCTAGATATAACTTAGTAATAACTTAGCTATATTAAAAAAGAATAAATAAAATATACTTATAACTCTTCCTATACTATAAGGTTAAGTAGCTATATAGAGTTAGAACTAAGTTCTAACTTAGTAGTAATAGTTCTAAAAGATAGGTTAGTAACTAGTCTAAGTTTACCTTATATAGATTAGAGGCTATTTTATAACTTAAGAGTAATAAGTCTAGAAGGAGAACTAAGTTACTACTTAGATAGATCTAAGGTAGGACTAATAGTAAGTAAGTTAATTATAGAGCCCTTAAAGGTTACTAGTCTAGTAGCCTTAAGAGGTTAAGGTTTAGGTAAGTAGTAACTAACTAGAGACTTAGTAGTATCTAGTAGCTTAGTAAGAGAATTAACCTAAGATAAGTCTTAGATATAATACCCTTTATAGGTAAAGGTTTAGTATCCTTAGCTTTAGAATCTAAAAAGGAGTAGACTAAAGTATTAGGCTTATAAAGTATTAGCTTAGTTATAATATAGTTATTACTAAGTATATATATAAGCTATCTACTTGTCTCTTATTACTATTATACTTAATCTTATATATATCTTCCTACTTATAAACCCTTTTATTAAGAGAGTTCTTATATAGTATAAGCTAAGTTATAATAGAGTAGTAATAATACTAAAGTTTAACTTATAGTAGATTACTACGCCTATTATAGTTAATCTTATTATATTTATTATTATAGATAAACTTACTCTACTTATTTCTATAATATATTAGTATAATTATAACCTAGTTAAGACGTAGCATATATAGTATATTATAGTTAATTATAATCTTCTTATTACTATCCTTATAGATATAATAGCTAAACTTATTACTATAAGTAGAGTTAGTATAGAAATAGCTAAGTTATAACTTAGTACTAATATAATATAATAACCTATCTTATTAAAGAGATTACGTAAGCTATCCTTTATAAATATAAAGTAGTTTTACTTATTACTATATAGTATTAGTATAGTTATAACTTAGATATAATATAGTACTTATATAATAAAAAGCTTATTATCTAGAGATATATTATTAAGTTCCCTCTTAGTAAGGTAATAAGCCTTAATCTAGTTAAATTTATTATAATTAGAAGAGCTAGGTTCCTTCTACGTTATAACTATATTACTACTATTTTTTATTAAAGTATAATAATACTACTTAGTAAGGCTATAAATAATTAGCTAAGTTATAACTAAGTTATAACTAAATTATTACCTAATAGCCTTATCTTCTAACTATACTTATAGATCCTATATTACTTATACCTAATCTATAGTATTTATAGGTCTATCTTTATTATAGTCTTTATTATTAGTCTTACTTTAGTTAGAGTTATTACTACCTAGTAGTAGCTTAGTTATAACTAAGATATTACTTAACCTACTCCTAGTTCTTAAGCTTAAATATATATATTACTATGTATGTAGTATTATTTTAAAAATTAAAGTAACACTTAACTATTAGAGTTAGTTAAGATATAATCTAGTTATAATTTAGTTATAACTTACTCTTATTTAAAGAGTAACGTATTCTACTATTAAACTGCCCACACTATTAAACTGCTTATGATTCCTTGGCAACACTAACTCCATCTTCAACGCGAAAATGCCTCAACAACAAAGGTCTGAACGACTGCAATACGAAGGCAGACTACAGCTTGCCCTTGACGCATATAATAGAGGCTAATTTGAAAGCTATTAAAGCGCTGCTGTAGCCTTTAACGTTAAGCCTCGTGTCCTTACTAAACGCGCTAGAGGAATACCTTTTTAACTAGAAATAGTACTAAACTATTTAAAACTATCTCTAACTAAGTAGGAGATACTTATCTAATACATCCTTAACCTTAATTCATGAGGATTCACGCCTACGTTAGGTGAAGTATTAGATATAGTGAATAAACTGTTGCGTAAGCAGGGTGGTAAGAACGTAGGCATTAACTAGGTAGTATAGTTTATAAACTATTTAGAATAGTTATAAATAGTTTAGAACTATTTAAAGGACTATTAGAGGGTAAAGTAGGAAGATCCTAAAGTAGTTAGCGCGTAGTTTAAGCTTATATAGGACACTAAAGTAAAGTATGGCGTACATGATAATAATATATATAACTTTAATAAAACTAGCTTTTAGATAGGTATTATTAGCTCTATGAAAGTAGTTACTAGCTTAGAGAAGCAAGCAAGGCCTACAATAGTTCAGCTAGGTAATAAAGAGTAGGTAACAGATATCTAGAGTATATATTTAAATAGTATATTCACCCTACTATTTATTATATATAAAGGATGCGTCTACATCTCTTCATAGTACTAGGAAGCTAATATACTACGCAATTAGAAGCTCTTAGTCTTAGAGAATAGATAGATAACTAATAAGCTTAGTCTCGCGTAGTTAAAGCACTTTAACGCGCATATAAAGGCGAGAACTATTAGCGTCTATTAGTTACTGATTTTAGATAGCTATAAAAGCTACCTAAATTAAGATTTTAAGAATTATTATTAAGATAATAAGATCCTTACGCTCTATATACTACTATACTCGTTACACATCCTCTAGCTACTTAATATAGTATTATTCTCACTGCTTAAGCGTAAGTACTCTAAGATCGTTTAGGGCTTAGCGTAACAGCGCGTCTTTTATATTAATAAGGAAGCATTCCTACCAGCCTTTAAAGACGCGTTTTTAAGCATATTTATAGTTTAGAACTATTAAAAGGCCTTTAAGGTAACAAGGCTAGTCCCTCTAAACGCGCAGGTAGTGCTTAATTACCTTAATATGCGTATATATACCCTACTAGGACCCCTACTACTAGAGACGCTATAGCTATTAAGGACTCTAAGTAATACACGTGAATTTAGCTTTTAGTTAAAGTTTATACGTAATTCTATTACTTAATTACCATGGACGGCGTAGGGTAGGCTTTCATAGCTTATTAAAGGTACTAAGTTAGTACTACATAGTACTGCGCTTATAAAGTTACGCATTAAAGACCTTAAAAAGCAACTTAAGGTAATAACTAAGTATAAAACATGCAAGCGTAAGTATATTTAGAAGGGTGGTACTATAGAGTATAGTCCTATAGTAGACTAGAATAGTTCTAAACTATTAGGAATAGTTCAGAACTATAAAAGGGTGAGGGTAGAGGGTAAGGGTAAGGTATGATAACTATAATAACTAGGTGTTTAGCGCTATGGCAACTACGGTAAGACTAGGTATAATGTGAGAACTTGTCAAGCTAATAAAGAGGGTTCTTCTAAGTTAGAGGCTAGTACTTAGTATATATTTTTAGATAGTAATGCGGACGATAATGATGATGCAGTTAAGTAAGTTAGTGTTACTAAGGAATCATAAGTAGTTTGATGGTGTAGGCGGTTCAATAGTAGAATACGTTAGTTATTATAGTAATTAATAATATCTATCTTATTCTTCTCTTTCTTTATAAGGACTACTCTAGACTAATAATAGGCTTTAATAAGATTAACTTTACCCTTTAAATCTTTAGCTTTCTATAGAGTATTAGCTTAGATATATCTAAGTTATAACTAAGATAGTATACTAAGTTTACTTTCTTTAGTATAGCTAGTAATATCTTCTTTATATACTTCTTTAGTAGTCTAAAGGGTCTAGTAATAATTCTAGTTATACCTAAGACCTTACTAAATAGTATCTTAGTATTAATATTATATATATTATCTAGAGCTAGATGCTACTTATTCTCTAGCTTACTATCTTTAATATTATAGTAATAGCGTATAAGATAGATATAGTAGGCTAGATATAGATTAGTCTAGGCTATATCCTAGTTATAACTAAATTATATTTTATAAATAAGTATAAGAGTTATCTTTATAGTAGTCTCTCTATACTTAACTAGTATAAAAGTTATCTTATAGGCGTTTTCTATATATTACTTTACTAATAAAAGTGCTATTAGATACTATTAGAACTTAGTTATAACTTAGATATAGCTAGGTTATATTTTTATATTAGTAGGGTATATCTCTAGGTCTAGGTTACTAAGGTTTAATATAGTATAGTAGAACTTTTCTCTTAAAACTTAATAAAATACTCTATCTATATCCTACTAAATATTAACTTAGATATAACTTAGTAATAATTATAAAGTACTTATAGGTTTTTAGATACTAATACTTATAAGATACTTCTTAAGCATATTATACTTTTTATAGGTATTAGAGTTCTTAAGCTTTTACTTCTTTCTTAAAGCTATTATACTTAGTTATAACTAAGATATAACTAAAGGAAGTAAGTAGTGTAGAAAGAGATATATAGATATAACTAAGTAAGAACTAAGTAAGAACTATACGCATAATAATATATAGTAAAAGAAGGACTCCTAGATAATATAAGTATAAGAGTAAGTTATAATAAAGTAGAAACTAGATAGGCTTTTTATAATACTTACTAAAAGTAGGGTAGAGTAGGGATAGAGTAATTTAGCTATAATAGTACTAAATTATAACTACTAGTACTTACTAAGCCTAAGCCTTAAGTAAGCCTTAAGTAAGTCTACTAGCGTAAAAGTAAGGTAAAAAGTAAAGGTAAGAGTAAGCGGTGAGAGCCATGCACGGACCGCGTTGCTAGGTAAGCCGAGGTGCAACTCAGAGTCAGCCGAACTACACGCTCGGCGGGTACCTATGTAAGCACGACACGCCATCCGATTCGTGCGTTTCGGCCCGTCATGCAGCACTCCCGTCCACGAAAGCCCACATCTAGATATGCAGCCAGTCTCATCACAGCAAACCCCATCCATCCCAGAATCCCCACACACAGCAGACACCAACAAAACACCCAACGAACCCCAACTAGCAACACCGATGCTCCACCAACAATGGCGGTTGACGGCGGCTAATCACGTTTTCCAACAGCTGCTCTAGCGCATCTCACCTGGCTCCCGTCCGTCGGTTACGTTTCCGCAAGCCGCTTGGCCACGTTTTTCCTTCTGGCGCGAGAGCGGGGGAGCGCCCTTTTCGGGGCAGGTGCAGGTGAGTGTGCGTTCAGGGTGCATACGCGCGGATAGCGAGGCGAATCAGCGGAGGGGGGGCGTGGGCTGGTTGGTCGCGTTGGATGTGTGCCGCCAATAATACTAAGCATATACGATAGAGAGAGGGGGTTGGAGCTGTGGGCGGGACTGCATGGGGAAAGGAAAGCTAGGAAGGAGGGAAGGATGGGTGGATGCATGGAGGGAGGGAGGGATAGGCGCAGCGTATCGGGGGTGGGTATTGGGTTGGATCGTAATACCATCCCCCCGCCTGCATATACATACCTGGACCGCATACTGTACTGTATATGTAGGTAGTACTGGAGGTATATGTATGTATGTACGTGATACCCCGCTCGCTCTTCCTTTTGCGTAGGACCTGTGTTGTATTCCTCCCCACTCTGTGCGCTGTATAGCGGCCGCATATAATATACTTAGCCCTACGTGTGCTTTGCGAGCGCGGCACAGCACACGCCCAAGCCGTCAGCGATACTAGTCGGTAGCTATGGCAAACACGTCGTCGCCAAAGGCAGCGTCGCCGAAATCCCCAGCAGCGACATCGTCGCCGGCCGGTGCCGCTGCGACCGAGGGGAATCCTGGCGAGTACGATCAGCCCGAGGTCGGCATAGAGGCTGAGGCTACTGAGGTAGGTACTGGTGGTTGAAGAGCAGGGGTTTGTTGGGGTATGGGGATACCTGGAGCGTTTGGGTGGATATGGTTGGGAGAAGAGAAAGGATAAGGGCTGACGAGCATGCTAGTACTCGGATGGCGACTCGGCGTATGGGGGAGATGATTTGTGAGTACCACTCGAGTGAGGGGGGAATAGGAAGGCCTTGGAGAGTGGGAAGAAGGGTTCGTGCGATGATGAAAGGAGTAGTGCTGATTTATGGAATGTAGGGAGAGTTATACCACGTCGCTCAAGTCTACGGTGTTGAAGTATGTTTAATCCCCTTCCTCTTCCTTCCATCTCGACTGACATGGACGCTACCAGCTACCGATTCGAAAACGGGCGAAGGTACCACGGCTTCAAGGATACGGAGACCCAGTACTTATTGCCAAACGACGATGTACGTGCACTACTTCCGTAGTCGAGGTGAAGTTGAAGAGGCGCGTTTGGCTGATTGAATTGGAAATACAGGAAGAGAACGACCGGCTGGACCTCTACCACCACATCATGACACTCCGCATGGACGGCGCACTGCACTACGCCCCCATCGGCGAGGAACCGGGGCGGATCTTGGATCTTGGGACAGGGACGGGTATCTGGGCTATTGACATGGGTGATAAAGTACGCTCCTCACCCCACATATACAAACCTTTAGCGGTGGAATAGTTTCGTACTGACTGTGTCTCCCATAGTACCCCTCCGCAGAGGTCCTGGGCAATGACATAAGCCCCATCCAACCCTCGCTCGTTCCGCCCAATGTCAAATTCGAAGTCGATGACATCGAAGACGAGTGGGTGTATTCGTCAAAGTTCGACTTTATACATGCGCGGTATCTAGCTTGCTCCATCAAGGACTGGCCGAAGTTGATGAAGCAGAGTTTCGAGTCAGTCCAGGACCCTTTTTCCTCTTTCATCCGCATCGTTTCGTAGCACACACTGCGTTGTAGATCGCTGACGAAACATGTATCTTGCAGTTTCGTGAAGCCCGGGGGTTGGGTCGAATTCCAAGATTTCGACCTCAGATTCTACACCACTACCAATGGCGAATTCACCCAAGATACCAGCTACGCAACCTGGTCCCGCAGAATCGCAGAGGGCGTGCGGAAATTCGGCGTAGAGCCTGATCCCGGGTAACATATCCCCCCATCCCCTCCACTTCACCCCAAGCTAATCTCTCCCCCCAGCCCACAGCTGGAATCCTGGGTCCGCGCCGCCGGCTTCATCAACGTGGAATCCCGCATCCTCCCCTTCCCCGTCGGCACCTGGCCCAAGGACAAGAAACTCAAGGAAATGGGGGCCTTCAACCTGATCAGCTACCTCGACAACCTGGAGGGCCTGAGTCTGAGGATCTACACGACGGCGCTGGGCTGGCAGCCCGAAGAGGTGCGCGTCCTGTGTTCGCAGGTGCGCAAGGATTTCAAGAATCCGAGGATGCGGAGTCAGCATAATTTTTATGTGGTTTGGGCGCAGAGGCCGGAGGTTTGAGGCGGGGGTGGGGTTGGGGAGGGTGAGAGAAGGGAAATTCTTGAGTACTTTGCGTGCGTTGGGGCTTTTTGGCCTTGGGTATTTCGTATTCGTATTCATATTCATATTCATGATCTGAGGGCACCGTTCTTTTTGCTCAATCATGCACGGTTTCCTGCCGCTTTTTGGGTGACGTGATAGGTGCTCCCTTCGCTAATGTCTTCTTTCGTGTGCTTTGCCTGGGGAAATTTTCACGGTGGAAAGCGCCTTTACTCTATTCGCATTTGCAGTATATGTAAGAGCCGTCTTCGTTTCTCGTACGCGGGTGCGTATGCAGTCACGTCATCACATTTATTTTTCTACAGAAATGAAGGCAGAGGAGTCGAGGAAAGCTTTTCCCTCGATACCTTGACGTTGATTACTGAAGCATTCCCCGGTTTTGAGCGGTAGGTTTTCTGGTCAGGCACGTGGGCATGGTGGGCCGAGGAGTCCTGGGGGCAAGTATGCTGGTTTAGAAACTTTGTGATTAAAAAAATAACTAGCATCTTTGACGGCGTGTATGTATGCATATAGCTGACAACTAGGAAAGAAGTCTTGTGTAAGGATTTAACGTATATACACACCCATATACATACATATAACATTAGTTATGTTTTACGTACTTGGGACAAAACCACCTAAACAGCACAGCCAGACGCAAGATATCTAATTAAACCATACACGATACATGATTGCATTCCCATGTCAAACCTGCGAAGTGAGGGAAGAGGAATGGGCAAAGAAGCATACGTGGTGTAGGAGACACATATCAAGATACGAAAGAGTAGGAAATCTAGGTGGAATAAAATAAGAAGTTGCTCGTGTTAATTCCATGCACTGTACAAAGATAGTATGGTGGATTCGAGGGGCTTTGGATGGCTCTCTCCCTCCCTCCCTCCCTCTCTCTATCTCTGCTATCCTGTGTTTTTACGTGCTATTACGGGCAGATGTTCTCTTTGCTAGAGTCTTGACTTGCTTCTACCTCACTGCACTGCTTTTCGTCGAATGCAATATAATCGTTACTTGGAGAGTCGCAAAGATCACAGTATTGCGTCTACGGTTGACTGGTAGCAGGGAAAGAGGAAGCCGCTGGAGCCTGTAGTTGCCAATTATAAATAGCAAACAAGTGCGAGGACAGTACTAGGACATAAGTATCCAGACTATCTAAAAAAGTAAAAAACTAGAGGTGCAGACTTAGCTCTTTCCTACGCATGCGGCCACCCATTATATCGCTTGAGAATAGCTAGGGGAAGGTGGACAGATATAGCGCTATTAATTTAATATAAAATAACGTAAAATAAGTAGGGATTGGTAGTAGTAGGTGGTGTTGAAGTCCAGGTGTGATTTTAATGGACCAGATACTGGTGTCTAGGCAGTGTAACTTACCTTACTTTTGTACGTACCGCCGGCTCTTTCCCTTCATCTCATGCTCATGGACTTCCTGTGTCGCTTACCTCCAATCCGTCATTGTCCATTTCTTTCTAGTTAGAGATTTGTCCTTTCGAGCCAAAAGTCGTCCATGAATCGTCCACCCATATTCTATCCGCTTGCTCACTCTACCTCGAGAGCATCGAGGTTTCGTATATTCGTTCCTTATTAATCCAAGACATCAAAATCCCCCATCCATATCCATCGTAGCGTCCGTTGTCAAAGAAGGAGCAATCATCGCCACTAGTACTGAGTACAGTAGGGTATCAACACAAGGAAAAAACACGACAAGGATAAGGCGCACCAGCCTTGGAACTTGAACAACTTTAGATGCATAATTACGTAAGTGGACTAGATTAACCTGCGTCTAACAGAAAAAAAATTCGTGTTAAACCTTAACACTTTAGCAACTACAGTACGAGTAGAGTAACTACTGTTACCTGCTTAGCGCTACTAAGGCCTTTAGCCCACGGCGGACTAGATAAATATACGCTCTTTTCCCCTAGCTGCGCGCAATAACTCGCCTCGCAACTTATCTTCGTCCATCGTCGCATCGCCAAAATCAGCATCCGCCGAGTCGTATCATCGAAACTAGAGGCTTGAATCCACTGAAGTCTCCGCCTTGCCAACCAGCTCCGTCGTCGACTTCCGATCACCTCAACATGTCGCTAGCGTCCGTTGTAGCGACGCCAAAAAGAAAAAGAAAAGAATTCCCAACCGAATGCTTGAATAGATGAACATCGTCCAGTGACCCAGCAAGACATTTGGACGTCTCCCTAGCGAGCGACATGGAAATGGACAACTTTTCCAACAAAGGTGAGCATCTCGGACCGAACGACTAGCTGAGAGTCCATGGAATTTGGTGTTTAGCAGGAAGGCTAGCTGGAAATAACATCGGGGAAGAGATGAGAAGGTGCAGTGGCTTAGAGAAGCTAGATTTGCGGGTTATATTCGCCTGCCGGTAGATGTATAGGGTGGCTGAAGACAATCATCCTGCGATAGGAGAGGAAGACGGTGTCGTGTTTCTTGCGAGATAGACCTGATCTCGAGTCATCATCCACTCGCTGGAACAATGTTCTTGAAGAAGCGTTCCGTCCCTCGACTTTGATGGGCGGTCCGGTGGAGCTAAGAGGCCGGCTTCCAAGACTGATTTCGAGCTTGGAGATCTGTGAAGCTTGGTTCTGGGACGTCCAAGTGCAGGTGATGGAGGGGCCTCTGAAGTACGCCATCCCTTTCGTAAGGATACATGGCGTTACAAGAGACCAAATGAGAAGGTAGGTATTGAGGATGGCTTCGGAGTCGGGCCTGTTCATTTTCAACGTTTTGGTGATCGCGCATAAGCGAAAGCTTGATGGACCTTCATAGCCGATTGCTGCGTTCAGATCTGAAACAAACTAGTTTGTTTATTTTTTTATTTTTTTGAAGAAGCAAAAAAAGATTTAATGAACCCGACGGCTTGTGGATACTGGTAGTCAGTCAAAATTCTGATGCACGCCTGTTTCCCGCTGGTGCCGTGTTAGCGCGCGCAGTGTCTCGCCCTCGGGAGATTGGCCGTAACCGCGGTCGAGAGGGATGATGCTTGTTGAGACTCCGAGCATCCCTCTCCGGCGACGCCAGCCCCCGCAAGGGAAATTGTAAAAACAAAGGTTGAAATTTGGCGCCTGCGTAGTACTGCTACAGAAGCCACATGGAGTCGCTGGAGCCTGGATCGTGGTGTTGTTTGGATCTTGGAATGTCTTGAATTGCTAGTCCGATGACCTGTAGTCGAGATTTGGTGCAACGGTGAGGCGCGGTCGCGGTGTTGGCGCTGGCTGCCTGGCGTGTTTCATTGTGTCCATTTGCTCGTTGCTTTTGCTGCCGTGTGCTGTGGTGAGGGCGCAAGGCAGACGTATACAATTACACGGTCGATTGTGCTGCGGTGGAGGGTGGTGCGGCGCTCTAGAAAGGGCATGTAGATGTGGATGGCAAGCGTCAACATTATCTGGGAAGGATAGGGAGGAGGTGGATGAAGGCAAGCTGGGATGTTTTAATTCTCCGGCTGTGATAGATATGGACGTCACTATTTACACGGGTCATGTATACGTGTAGGTATAGCTGGCGTCGGGTTCGGAACTGATTCATCGACCACCTTTCCAAAACGGACCGATGCAAACCTTGGACCCAGCAAAATGTCGAGAAACAAGTCCGCAAACCCATCCACGGGTACTTCAGGCCGTATACGCCCCCTACTTGTTGAGCTTTGGAAGTGACGCGAGGTTGACTAGCCTGGTCCCGAATCTATCGGCCAATTCAAAACCCCCTCGCAGCATGAGTCGCTGTCAGATGTGGGTACGGTTGAACAGCCTCTCAACCGTCAACGGTCGGCTGCTCGTTGGCTCGTTTTGGGCAGCAGCGTCGCTAGTTGGTGGCGTGAAACAGCCCTGCCGTCGTCTGAGAGCTACAGAGACGGGCGGTGCCAGATGCAGATGCAGATGGGTCTGGTGTTGGTGAGAGCGGGAGCCGCAAAATGACGACGGTGGAGCTCGCGGAGGGCTACCATTGCTGCCATCGCCGCCGTTATTGCTGCCATTGCATTGCCGGGGTGCGGTGCGGGTGCTGGAGCAGGGCAGACCGCAGACTCTAGCAGGGAAGCTGGGTGAAGCGTCCGAGCGGCATCGAGGGCGTCTCTATCGTCTCCATCGTAGCCTCGTAGCCATCGTCTCTTGAAGCTCCCATGTCCATGTTCCTACATGATACCGTATGTCGTGACTCTTGACCTTCCCGTCCACCCGTGCATACATACAGTACAAAGCTACCTGGTGCCCGGCTGTTCTTGTGCACCTGCGCCGGTGGTTGCGTCTCACTTAACCGCCCTCTCGACGTGCCCGCCGCCATGGCTTCGTCCTCGCACCCCAAGAAACTGAAAAAGACCAAGGGCCCGCCCATCTCGTTCGAAACGCGGCAAGGCACTGGCAGTGGCACGCTGCGACGAGCCCCCTCCGCGCCTAGCTATCCGTCCTTCCACTCCGCACGCAGCCAGGTCGACGTCGACGTCGACCCTTCTCCTGCTGCCGCCGCCGCTTCGCCAAGCCCTGCCCGTCTCCAGCGTGTGCCGTCGGCATCGACCCTCACCTCTCAAACGGCCAGTCACTCGCTGCGGACCACGCCCGAGCTGGTAGGCGCGCCCTTTGACACGGCTTCCATCACCAAGTCCATCAACGACACCATCAGTAACAACAAAAAGGCCGCCCAACAAGCGCAGGCCCTCGCCCACGCCAACGCCAACGCACACCCACACCCACCCCCGCCACACCCCTCGTCCTCCTCCGCTGCATCGACATCCTCCAAACCACCCACGCGCCTCAAGCTTCGCCAGAGCGCAAGCTTCACGGCCCTCGCCGCCCGCACCAAGATGGACACAATTACCCCTCCGCGCTCCGACAGCGGCACCAAGTCGCCCCGCCAGCGATACTCCGACGAGGCTGACGCCGTCACCAAGAGCTCCAAGCGCAAGTCGGACGGCGGAAAGAAGAAGGGCACCTTCTCGAGCCTCTTCTCGGGCTTCTCGTCCCCCCGCAGACCCACCATCTCCACGCCCACAAACCCCATGCACGTTACCCACGTCAGCATCGACAACGAAACGGGCGAATACACGGTACGTGACACGTCGAGCCCCTTCTCTACCATTGCGATACGCACTCTCTCCGTCGTTTTGTTCTCCCGCGCTAATTGTCGTAGGGCCTGCCCAAGGAATGGCAACGCATGCTTCAGCAAAATGGCATCACAGAGCAGGAGCAGAAGCAGCACCCGCAAGCTGCTATGGACGTCGTCACATACTACAAGGATCACGCCGAAAAGAGCGGCGACGATGCGATATGGGAAAAGATGAACCAGCCCCAGGCCTACGCCTATCAGGCGAATGTGGGGCCGACTTATGGCTCCATACAACCGCTGCTCAGTCCGCCACAGAGCCCACGCTTCCCTCGCAATGACCAAGACAGCTTCGAGAACCCCCGTGCGCCTCCCCCGATTCCCCGCAGCCTCACCTCGCCCGGCATCACCTCTCCCAATAACCCGCAGTTAAATGGCGCGCTCGTCCCGAACCGGCCAGCTCCTAAACCTCCAGGTGCCGCATCTGCCTCCGCGAATACCATCCCGGCCCGCCCAGCTCCTCCAGCTCCGAGCCCAATAGTCACCCAGCAGCCCGTCCAGAGCCCGCGACAGGAGAATGAATACCCTCAGGTTGCGTATGCTCCCCCTACCATTATAGACAGCTCACATGGATCCTCTTCGGCACCACGTAGTCGAGCCAACACTACGGGCGGCTCTCCTCCTCGGTACGATTCGCCCTCGAGCGCAACGGCCATGTCTCCTGCCCAACAATATCAACAGCAGCAGGCAATGGCCATGGCCGCGGCCCAGCAATCCATGTCGGTAAAGCAGCCCCAGCTCGCGAGAAGCACCAGTCAGCGAGCACCGCAACCTCAGCCGTCCCACTTCGCTCCAGCGACTCCTGCCGCTGTGCAACCTTCACCACAACAGCAGTTTGCCCAGCAATCCGATCCCCAGAACATTCCACTGCCCTCGCAGCAAGCCCGCGTCGGCCCTGCGCCTCGACCTCGACAACGGCCACGTCAGAGTCAAGGGCCGGATATTGTTGCAAAACTCAATGCCATCTGCACAAACGCAGATCCCACACTGAGATATCGAAACCTGAACAAGATTGGCCAAGGTGCATCTGGTGGTGTTTTCACAGCTCTTGAAGTTGGCTCAAACAAATGCGTAGCTATCAAGCAGATGAACCTGGAACAACAGCCGAAGAAAGATCTGATCATTAATGAAATCTTGGTCATGAAGGATAGTCGGCACAAGAACATTGTCAATTTCATGGATAGTTTCCTCGTACGGGGAGATTTGTGGGTCGTCATGGAATACATGGAAGGTGGCAGTCTGACGGATGTCGTCACCTTCAATATCATGTCAGAGGGCCAGATAGCTGCCGTATGCCGCGAGGTACATATTCTTACTCGTGTTTATTCTACTCCTACTAACCTGTTTTCAGACCCTCAATGGCCTTCAACATTTGCACTCCAAAGGCGTCATTCACCGAGACATCAAGTCCGACAACATCCTCCTCTCTCTCGAGGGTAACATCAAGCTGAGTGAGTAGTTTTACATCGTTCTTGGCCAACGCTAACCCATGACAGCCGATTTCGGCTTCTGTGCGCAAATCAACGAGAGCCACAACAAGCGGACGACGATGGTTGGAACACCATACTGGATGGCCCCCGAAGTGGTCACGCGGAAGGAATACGGCCGCAAAGTTGACATCTGGTCCCTGGGAATCATGGCGATCGAAATGATTGAAGGAGAACCACCGTACCTCAACGAGAGCCCGCTCCGTGCACTGTGGCTCATTGCGACAAATGGCACGCCAACGATCAAGGAAGAGCATTCGCTGTCGCCCATGTTCCGCGACTTCTTGAATTTCTCGCTCAAGGTCGATCCGGACAAGCGAGCCAGTGCTCACGATCTTCTTCATGTAAGCCTCGGCCTTTGGTGGTACTGCACGCTTGTGGAGAATGTGGCTGATTACTCTCTAGCACCCTTTTATCCAAACTTCGGAATCATTAAGCACTCTGGCACCGTTGGTGGCGGCTGCGAGGAAGGCTAGAGCCGAGGAGAGGCGTAAGAAGGGCGGTATGTGATTGCTTCTGAATCCACTTCAGAACGCATCTTATCTGGGCTTCTACAGGTTCAGAGGCGAAGCGGGCCGTCGGCCACGATTCCACGGGAACGAGCGTGACCGCCTCGTATGTCGACTGGTATCGCAACGCCGACGAACTGTGGAGCACCTTGAACACATGACGAGGGCGGGATCTCTTTCTTTCTGTACAACGAATGCGCTGCACGCCCAGGGAATTCACCTCGATGTTCACCGACGATTGGCCTAGGGGGAAACCGACCGAACTTTTCATGACGGTGCGTCTCTTCTCAGGCCGTGCTTTGTGTACTACTGGGAGCAGCTCGAGGCGGCTTTTGATTTCAGAATTGAGCCTATAACAGCCGTCTGGTCGAATACGTTACGACAACGGTAAAGCTGGTACTCGATATATTAGAAGCTCTTTCCGGATTGATCCAGCGAATCAAAGGCTGGACAGCTCAAACATTTTCAACGACTCCTTCCGGGCGACTTGGCGATTGGCTGTTCATCCACCCATCAGAGGCAGCATGCAGCCCAACTCCCGGCTTGCAAACAGCTTCAGACAGGGTCTCTTCTGCTGTTTTGGGATCTATTTTCTATTGTGATTTTTCCAATCTGCGTCGGATGAGACTTTTTCTTTTACATCATACACCCTCCTATTAGTGTTTATACTTGGTAGCAGTGTCGGCTGGGCATCTGCATAACCACACGTGCATGTGGTACGGCATGGAGGGGTTCCAAAGGGTGGCATCACTGGGATGGGATTTAACAAAAGTCGAGTCGCCCAATGCAACATGTCGTGAGAAAGGCACCTATGAGTCTTTCTATACTGTTTAGACATGTCTCGCTTTAGATTTCCTGTGATTTGTGACGAGAGTCGTGCCATGATTCATACATGCATATTGTGTACTCGAGGGAACCAGTAGTATGGTATCATTTAAAGCTACTGTCAATTGTGATAACTACCTCTCCGTTCACTTTTAGCGCAATTGTGGTTGACAGCACGCCGGCGGGCATGCCCGGAGTCCGTTGGGATTTGACGCGTCCACCATGTTTAGTAAGAGTGGCGGTGCACCCAACGCCACCTACATTCGTCACCGGGCCGCAGTGGGGAAGCTGGGCGGTTCAGTTCGCGACTGACCTCAACGCTCTTAAGCTAGGCTCCCACGCTTTTTACTTCTCTCTTTCACACCTCCCCCGCCCGCGATACACACCTCGCGTTACAGCAAGCTGCGTCCTTCACAGTCGCCGCGTATACGAGAGTCAGCGGACGAGATGTTTCGGGCCCAAACCAACGTCTTCGACGATGCAGTCGTGAAGGCGACGGATGAGAACTTGACGAGTGAGAATTGGGAGTTTATTCTAGTGTGTATTTCTGAATTCTTCCCGCTGAGGGATGCTATGGCCGATGCTGCATTGCGAAGCTCCAACAAGCTCAGTCCGCCATCTACCTCCCTCACCCCGAAGCCTGACCCCCCATCATCCACCCAACTAACCCTCTCCCGCAGGATGTATGCGACAAAGTCGGGGCCTCAGACACAGGCGCCAAAGATGCCGTAGCCGCCATGATCAAGCGGCTCGCACACCGCAACGCCAACGTGCAGCTCTACACGCTAGAGCTAGCCAACGCGCTCAGCCAAAACTGCGGGCTGCCCATGCACAAGGAGCTCTCGTCGCGCAGCTTCACGGATGCGCTGCTGCGGCTCGCGGCGGACCGGAATACGCATCAGCAGGTCAAGGCGAAGATTCTGGAGCGTATGGCAGAGT
This sequence comes from Byssothecium circinans, assembly GCA_010015675.1. Taxonomy (NCBI): domain Eukaryota; kingdom Fungi; phylum Ascomycota; class Dothideomycetes; order Pleosporales; family Massarinaceae; genus Byssothecium; species Byssothecium circinans. The sequence goes on along the minus strand of ML977002.1, from coordinate 648,574 downwards.
GGTCAGAAATGTTTTCAAGGGATCCTGACCTGGGGATTATGGGCGGCGCTTTTGAGAGGTTGAAGTCGTTGAGTATGTGCGATTCTGTACGGAATTCATGATGGGAGAGACTGACGACGTACAGACCCGAACTTGAGACCACCGTCGAAGCCACAGAAGACGCAGATCACGGACCTCGACCGACAGAAGGAGGAAGAGGAACTGCAGATGGCTCTCGCCATGTCGATAAACGAATCAAAAGGCGCAGCTCCGGCATCTGCGAAATCAAACGCTCCCCAAAATGCAGGGGCAGCCTCGAGCTCGCAGCCCGCGCAAACCCCACAACCGGTTTCTTCGGGCACGACCGCCGCAACCGTTTCACGCGTGCGAGCTCTATTCGACTTCCAGCCTTCCGAGCCCGGCGAGCTACAATTCCGCAAGGGCGATATCATTGCGGTACTGGAGTCGGTATATAAGGATTGGTGGAAAGGTTCACTAAGGGGCCAGACTGGTATCTTCCCATTAAACTATGTGGAGAAATTGCAGGACCCGACGCCCGACGAGCTGGAGAGGGAGGCTCATATGGAGGCAGAAGTTTTCGCCCAGATCAGGAATGTGGAGAAATTGCTTGCGCTGCTGAGTACGAGCTCGCAGACTGGTGGTGGAGATGTGAGGGATAATGAGGAGATCACGGAGCTGTATCATTCGACATTGGCGATCCGTCCTAAGCTTATTGAGCTGATTGGGAAGTATTCACAGAAGAAAGGTATGACGATCCTCCACACTGCAGATAATCCATTACTGACGAGTTGCAGATGACTTCACCCAGCTCAATGAGAAGTTCATTAAAGCACGCCGAGACTATGAGTCTCTCCTCGAAGCTTCAATGACACAGCCTCAGCAACCTTACGGCGCCCGTCCTGCATATGGTGCATACAATGCTCCACCACCGGGCGCATACGCAGGATACCCGCCCAATTCGCCGCCTCCGCAAGACCCAAGCCACTTCAGCTACAGTGGCCCGCCTCCCGCTGCAGCATCTCAAGCTCCTCCCTCGCAGTACCCTCCTGCAAATACAAACCCGGCCTTTTTCATGGTACCTCCTGGGCAACAGCGCCCACCACAACAACAAACACCTAAGCCTGAACAACCGCCATCGGCTGACCCATACGCGCCTCCCCATGGGGGAAGAGTCCCCTCTTTGGGGCGTCCACAGAGCTACGCACCACAGGAATTAGCCACCGGACATTACGATTCTCCTGTTGACGGTTACAACTACCCTCCCAGCCAGCCACAGCCAGGTCAGGCACCAGGTGGATATCCCCCCTCCGTGCCGCCGCAAGCTCAAATTTCTTCGCCGTATCCCGCACAGCAACCTTCTCAAGCCCCATCAGACCCGTACTCTCAACCGCAACAAGCTCCTCCACAACAGCAACAGCAGCAGCAACAACCAGGCTACGGATACCCGCCCCAGCAACCCGACCACGCACCTCCTGCCCCTCCCGGTGCTGCTTCAAGCCCACCACCACCGCAAGCACAGCAGGGTGCTCAGTATCTACCATACAGACCGGCCGCACAGGCACCGAGTGCACCGCCAGCGGGTGCCGATGAGGGGTATTACCGGTAGAAACGGTTACGGGGAGAGCTCGGCTGGGCATAGGGAAATGCGAGGAATTGAATTGGGTGGAATTGGGGGTGGGATTTGGTGGTATGGATTTTATGATGTGGATTGCATGCGATTGTGATGATAGCGTATTGTACTGTATTGTACACTGGACAATGGACACTGGAGGGAAATATATACTAGATAGTTTGCTTGCTTGGAATGAAGGGTAATATCTTTTTTATTATCTACTTTCTTTTTGACTTTCTTCAACTTGTTTTTGGGCATTTTGGATTTTGCGTTTTGCGTCTTGCATGTCGTGTTGTGTCGTGTCTTGGCTTTGGCCTTTGTTGGGATGGATAGGATGGGATGTGAGATTTGGTTTATGTGAGATTGCTCTTGTGTGAAGCTGCTTTAGGGAGAATGAAGGAGATGAGGGGAGAGGTGGTGGGTGAGGTGGTGGGCGAGAAAATGAAGACGGGACGTGCCTAGGGACAGTAGGGACGGGAACGTGGATGTAGATTTAAGCGGACTTGAGCAGTTGGGACTTTGGGGGGGGAGATAAGGGCGAGGATCAGGGGCGAGGGCAAATTAAATTTGTGGGAGGCCGGAGATCGGTGGTTGGTAGATGGTTTTGATACCAGGAGAAGGAAGTAGTTATTAAAAGGTGCCTTGGGTTCCTGCATAGATCATTTTACTCGGTATTTTCCCTCTGCCCCTACTCGGCCCCTACCGGTCGATATCGATTTTTCTCCGAAAAAGGCCGTGCTCCGCACGGCCCTACAAGCTCAATGGGCCAAATGTAACGAAATGCGATTTGTATAGCAATTTGTATGTAAAATACATTATCGCGCATGTAAATTGTTGCTTAGAAGCCCTAATCAGCTTCTGCTGCATTTGGTGCTTCAAATGGACTTGAGTAGCCTTCATCGTCGTCGCTGCTGACGACCTGGGTCTCTTGTACGGTAAATTGACTATCTGGGACTTGAACAATTGCCTCCTGCTTAACTTCAGAGC
>ML977002.1:601018-643720 GCA_010015675.1 Byssothecium circinans | reverse complement strand
CCCCCCCCCCCCCCCCTTCTGGCGACACTGACATGAGGTTGATAAAATGCACGTGACTGGCGTTAATTGGAACTTTGAACTTAGATAATTAATACTCTTAATTGAATTAAGAAAGATGCATAATCTAATGACTACAGACTAAAGCAGGAGTTAGATAATAGAATTAGCTAAAGTTTATAGTTTGTTTTATCTGCTTGTTTGCTAACTATGTATCTTATATAGGGGGTGCTAGAACCTGTAAACATAATATCTTGCTTCGGAACGTTGTAGAAAGTCTCCAAGATAGCTTAAGAGATTAGTAAAACTTACTGATTATTCTTGATTATATAAGTTTCCCTAAGCACGCGGACAAGATCCGCAGACACAAGATAAAACTACCATAGGGGGCGGTAGCTAGTTTAGTAAAATCAAAATACGCCTATATTCTAATTAAAGTTCTGTTTTAACTATGCAGCATTATGTCAGCGTACGTCACTATATGCTAGCAGCATGCTGAAATTATATTAAAAGGATATTAGCTTGCATTTAGTCGCATCTTTATTTTAGATCTATGTTAATAAATTAAATTTGCGCGCTATGGTACGCTCCTGGTCTATATAAATCCAGCTCGCTCTACCAATCTGTTTCTTACTATAAAATAGTTTCACTTTACCATCAAGCACTATTTTGGATTCTGCATCTAGAACTATGTCTTTACAAGCCCTCACTACATTGAACCCATTAATTCCCCGTCCCGCCGCCAATACACACTAACTACAATCTAACGACCGCTTTCTAGTATTCACATGTGCCAGTTCTCCCAAAAGCAACCAGCGAGCCCTCTATATCTGTTGGAAGGGAAGTGACTTGCGTAAGGAAGTGACCTGCGTGAGGAAGTGACCTGCGTGAGGAAGTGACCTGCGTGAGGAAGTGACCTGCGTGAGGAAGTGGCTTGCGTGATCGCTTTGAGGTATGACAAGAGCTGAATGGTCCTTAACTATATTATAGCCTAAGTGGTTAGAGTCCTAGGACTTACTGAGTGCAAGAAGGGTCCATCGCTCCAGGTAGCCGTGCGGCGTTCATTACTTATTACTGAGGTTTTGCTCTTAATCCCGCAATCTAGAATGCTGCTGAGGCATTCAAGGAGTAGATTGAAAGGCTACGGAGTAACGTTGCAGCAAGGGTTTTTTGGGGCTGTGATAGGAGGTTCGTGAAGCGTAAGAGGCGGGCTCTAGATAAGGAGGATATATTCATGGTCTAGGTGGTGGTCTTGAGGAGGTACAGGATTGAGAGGAGGTGTTTGGGGCTGTTACAGGAGGTTTGTGTAATGCGGGGGTTGGTTCTAGATGAGGAGGATACATTCATGGACTAGATGGTGATGTTAGGGAGGGACAGGATAAAGAGGAGGTATTTAATACCGCCACAGGGGGTTTGTGGAATGCCGGTGATGAGTTCTAGATGACGAGGATACATTCTTGGGTTAGATAGTGAGGTGAAGAGCGAGGCTGCTGCAAATGGGCTGTTGGTGCTAGAATGAAAGTTTCAGGAAATATTAACTTTGGGCTGTAGGCTTTGATTGTGTTGGGGGACGTGACTTTAGATATCATGAAGTAAAGACCTTGGAACTTGGCGTGTTGAACAGGACCGAATCGTAAATGTTAACGCATTATTTTCTGATCGAGAATTGCCCTCACGTGCTTTGAATTCATCAGTCCCAGGGATCGTGCCATCTCAAAACACATAGTTAATAAGTCGTTCCTCCCTTAAGCTCAATTCCTCCACGTGTACCTCTTATAAACAAGCAGTTAACGAGCTATAGATAGGTTTAAATTAAGAAATAGCTGGTAATAAATTATTCCAAGAAGGTATGATCCCTCTAAGGTCTTTATACAACCACGTGACAACCCACTAAAAACGGACTGTTATAATGTTAAGCGCAACCGCACTGTTAATAATTATTTTCTAAGACAGCTGTTACGCCCGATGTAAGTGTAGCTTTGTAGTTTTGACAATGATAATAGCTAGCGTCGTGCGCCGGAAGCAGATTGACCGAAATCGTAACATCGTCACGGTTCTTTGCGTTGAAGTGGGCAAACAGCCTACTCTCATGACCTGCACCTAATTTAGACTAGTGTGCTAGTGTGCAGCTATATAAACCCGCACAGGCCTTAGATAACAATACCGCACCATCCAGTTATTGCACAACAATCCACGATGTCCGATTATGATGCCGAATTTGAAAAGAGGTTCGACTTTCAAAAAGAAAGACAGCGGCACTTTGGTGACGAAGCCCCCGTTGCCGTCAACGCCAGGAATGCTCAGATAGAAGACTGGACCCCTTCTATGCGCGACTGGAGGTCTTGGGTCAAATTCGAGCTCCCATACTACAATCCAAACAATCCGATCCCGATTCCCACTGTGGAGGAAATAGAGGCAGCACGCGGTACAGATGATGACATTACTCAAAATCTTCCATGTAGTGCGAGTGTCTATCGAGTAGGAGCTTTTGCCGTGAAACCTTCCTCGCGTCCGAGGCTCTTACATGCAAGTATCTCCACCGACCATGGACACAGGCTTTGGCTGATGAAAAAACTACAGGAAGCGGAAAATCTGATGTATCTCGAGAAACACTGTCCAGATCTACGAGTCCCAAGAGTCCACGCTGTCTTCGAACATCAAGGCGGCGACCCCCTGGGTCTGATGAAACAGAGCCCAAACCGATTTCCAGACCGAGCAAGCCTCCCCACGTATTACTACGCCGTCTTCGAATTGCTACCAGGAAAATCTTGCTACCCAGAAGTATGGGACACACCGTCTAAGGGTGCAAAAGCGACCGTTAAGCGGAAAATGGGGGAACAAATGCGACTCTTACGAGCAGTTCCACCTCCGGAGCCCGCCTACTACGGTCGCATTTACCACCAAGGATGGCCTACGATCGTGAGCCCGCTATTGCACAGTGCACCGTATGGCACGCAATTGGGCCCATACGATACGCATGAAGCTTTCGTCAATGCGTTGCAGGAATCAGTAATCTGGAGAAGAGTTTTGCAAATCTCCGACAGGTTTTATGAATCAGAGAACGTACCTTGATTGCTTTGACGAAGTTATGGCAAGGTCCCATGGCAAGAACCCGGTACTGACGCATATGGATTTTCAATTTCATAATACGATGGTGCAAGTGAATGAGGAGGACGAGAACGATCCGCACATTTGGTTGGTCGATTGGGAGCAGATGGGATAGATGCCGGCGTATATGGAGACTGTCAAGGTCATTCAAGAAGGTGAACTGGAGATTCTCTGGCACATGTGTACGTATACTTTCCGTGTTCCCAATGCAGCCAAGACATATACTGACTTTGTCGTCTTGTAGTGAAGGGAATCAAGCCGTCACACCTTGATACTGCGTCTTTTGTCTGCGCTTGGATGCATGCAACCTGTCCTCGTTGGGCATGAGTTTCTTAGGTAATTATTTCTTTTGCGTGGGAACTGTAATTTTTCAGTATTAGTTTGATAGAATGGCTTAATCTGATTGAATTTCGCGGAAACATATTCTTGGAACTACTGCTCACGCCTGATACTACCATTCTCTTCAGCGCTGTCATATCATCGTATTCATGAAAACGAGCCGTAGGAATTCCCCTCCAAGGCAATAATGGTCTACTTCCTTCGAAGGGAAATCTCGATACAATCGCCAAGTATGATTTTTGGGACACGGTGGATGCAAGGCTTCATTGAGCCAACTATCCTTTCAATGGGCAAGAGGACCGAGGCATACAGGAGTGAGTCTGGGTCCAGTCTCGTCTGATCTTCAATCCTCTCTTCAGTCCTATTTTCCAACATCATTAAGAGCCTTTTTTGTCCGCCCTCGAGACTCATCGCAAAGAAAAGACGTGTACATCATTAAAGATTTTTACATTGTATACACATTACACCCTCTTCTCCCATCCCTTATAAAACCCCCACCACCATCTCCCCTCACCTCACTACATCCCACTCCACAACCTCATGCTCAACCTATACCCCACCCCAACAACCCACAACACCACCGACAGACACCACCACCACCAACAAGCCATCATGTCCCCATCCCACCCCAACTCTAAACCCTCATCACAAGCATCCTACTGTTTTGAAACATTCCTCCTGATCGCAGCGATAAGCGCGCCGATGATTTGGACATTGTACACGGTGCACAGGCCTGGATTTATTTCTATAGGCAGTAATACGCAAGACATGAGTAAAGACACAATGTATCGAAATAGTAGTAGCAATACCAATACCAATACCAACACCAATACCAATACCAATACCAATACCAATACCAACAGCGCAGAACATCTCAAGCGCGCTCGCGCAAAAGCAAACGCCGCTGCCGATCGTCTCGCGCTATTACGAATGGTGAGGGATGAAGCACCGCTTGCCGTACGACGCTTGCCGCAGTATCTAGTCTTGGATCGGGGGAGTGCTGTGTTCGGTGCTGTTTTGGCGGAAGCAATGGCCGAGGTGGAGGGATATAGTTTGCGGGTACAGGGCTCGGAATCAGGGCATAGAGCTGTTGGGCAATTTGATGTTGAGCAGAGAGATCAGGATCGGTTCTCTTTGTGTCGCACGGCGGAACATGTCTCGCTCCTGTGCTTTGTGAGGGATGCGGGGACGCCGGAGTCTGTGCGTGGATTGCCTAACTATATTCAGCTTGTGGATGTGTTGGGGGATGAGGTGGGTGCTGAGGATATTGATGATGAGCACGATGACGACGAAGATGATGAAGAGACTCTTGTAGGTGACGCCGAGGAAATTCTTGAGAGGAATGCGTGTTGGTGTGTGCGGTATGAAGATGAGTATGGATGTTGCCGGGAAGATGACGCGGAGCAGGAAGATTAAAGTGGAAGGGAGAGGGCGAGTCGTGTTAGTAGATGCCTATGCCTTCTTTCCACTTTACCGTACTGTACTGCTCCATCGGGTGATAAGCCCCATTCAATCCAGGCCCAAATAGTCAAAAAGTTCAGACTTCTTGCATGGTTTATCTCATGCGTGCTTGATTATCGTACTTCTTGAACGCCTTCCTTGTGAAATTCTAAATGGTGATTTACATACCCCCTTCCTTCACTCCCCATACTGTTCCAAAAACCTCATCCTCTCCGTAATCCCACCCCACCCATCCATTGTATGTTTCCTCTCCAACCTTGCCAACGCTCCTGCGAAACCACTCTGTACATCCTCGTCATCCTCTTTACTCCAAATACCCCTTGCAATCGGCAAGACTTTCCCCTCGCTCCACGCCTCCAGCACTTCGGCCGTGAGCTCGGGTCTACAACGCGTAGTCTTGAGTGCCGCAGTGATCCATGCATCATCGTAGCCTTGGGCGTATTGCTCTTCGTAGAAATCGTCGATTTCGGAACCGGTGAGCGGCGGGTCGGGGTCACCAAAGGTGGCGATTAATGTGGAGGAGGGGCTTGAGGGGGCGGCTGAGGAGGGGAGTTGGAGGTGTTTGGGGGGTTCTTCTTGTTCTTCGTTGAGCGATTGGCGGAATTCTTGCATTGAGTGGGTGGTCGATGTGTCGGAGGGTGGTTCGTGGCCTGGTGACAAGGGCCGGATGAATGGGCTTTGTGGTCTGTAGGCTTCCTCATTCTCTTCATTGAGGTCGTCTTCCCCATCTTCAATGTCTAGCGAAAGAGGCGGTGGCCGCGGTAGCGCACTAAGCGGGACACTATCGGGTATTGGGGATGAGAGAATGGCCTGTGTATCAAAAGCCGACGACTTGTGGCGCGGAGCTCGAGGCGTTGGCGTGTCTGAGGGATAGTCATCGGAACCAATCGGTGCTAGCCCCTTTGCACTGGCAACAGCTTCCAGTCGTTGTACGTCAACGTCCGAATCAATGGCTTCAAAAGGGCTTTCCGGCTCTCGGGCCGCTTGTTGAGCCATCATCTCTCGGACCTGTCGGTCTACTTGAGCGGCATCTACCATGTTCTCATCTTGCTCTTCTTGCTCGTACGAAGATGAGCTTTCGGCCGAAGAGATCTCCAAGGGTCGCTGGTGAGTACCAACACCCGAAGTATTTTCGATAGATTGGCTGATCTGCTCGGGAAGATTTGGAGGTGGAGGTGTTGCACTCTCGCTTCTCTGTTTCTTCGCTGGCCGAGGCGTTTCCTGTCTGGATTCCTCGACCTTTGTCGGAGTGCCCTCATTCAAGCGCTTCAGTGCCTTGTTGTATGCCTCAGTAATGTATTTGGGGGTTTCGGGAATCGCAGTCGACGATGAGATGCATACCTGCGGCGACTTTTTCGTTGTCTCGTGCTGACCGCTCCTTTCCAGGGCATAGTACCGAGCCTTTTTGTCGGATGAAAGAGCATTCCACTCAGCCATGAGAACTTGGTGCAAGTCAGCTATGTGCGTGTCAGCAGTGTAGAGCGAGGAGGATAGGGTCACGTACTGTAGTCGAGACCGGGCTGATCGTGCCACACCGTGTACTTCCTCTCGCGAGCGAAGAAGACGTAGGCGGACGAAGCTTTGCCTTTGTGGTGTTTGCTGAGATGTTCCTCGAAGCGTTCGTCCTCGTCTTTCTTTCGTTTCCGCTTGCCCTTAGGGCTTTCGGTTCGCGGTGTAGACGCCTGTCCGGTCTCGGCGGTCTCTTTCTGCGCCCCAACATTTTGGGTGTTGTTCTCCTGTGTGGCCTTCTGGCTAGCCTTGGTCTCGTGTCTCTCTTCAACCAGTTTTCTGATCTTCTGCCGCTTCCATTCTGGATCCCTGACCCACTGTGGTCTGACCACCTTTTCGAAATACTGTTGCCACATCTCTGCTGATTGCGCATTCTTATCTTCAGCCAATGCTTTCCAAGCGTCCAGGTAGTTTTGTTCGGCGCCACTCGAAGTTATCTGCTCCGTGAACGCGTATAGCTCCTCCCAATCTTCCCGAGAGAACATATTACCAAGCTCTTGTACCGAGACCTCATCTCGACTCCTGACCTTTCCCGCGCCGCTCATCCTGTTCGATGACGATGGTACTTTCTCGACTTTCTCGATTTTCTCGTGCGGAGTTGACTTGTTGACTGGCTTCGGTGCAGGTGTGCGTTCCACGGGCTCATCCGTCGGGGGAGATGGGGGTGCGTTGTTTGGGATATTGAAGGCGGATGGCGGTCTGTTGCGCAATTGCTTCAGATATCGGTCGCGCCATGACTGCCACGGGTGTTGTGGGTGTTGGGCCTCCAATTGCTTGTATATCTCATTCCCGCTTGCGAGTCTGTTTTGGGCCTCACAGTCGCGCACCCACTTGTACAGGATCCTGTCCTCGTCTGGCGTATATTTCGTCCTTGCGTGCTTCGAGGGTACGCTTCTCGAGCCCGCGTCGCGCGCCGTACCCACAGGAAGTCCTGCGCGGTAGTCGTCCGGATCCTGCAGCTCTCCTTCCTTGATGGACTTTTCGATGAACCTGTACGAAGTGCTTCCTGGTGGGCAGTCGCGTCTGTGGTGGTCCGCGATCTTGTAGTCGGCCTTTTTCTCCAGCATCGTCACTGTTCCGCCATTGCTTTTGATTAGATCGAGAAAGTGATTGCGCAAAGGCACGCGCTGAGCCACCCAGAAGCTTTTGCCGGCGAACAACTGGCCTTGGAGATTCGCATGCTCGGCGACGTCATCGTACACGGTTGGCGCGGCCATATTTGCGACGTTTTCGTGTTGTTGCGAGAGTGTGGTGATTGATGTGGAAGGGGACGCGCCGAGTCAAACGGCTTGTCGCGCCCTCACGCGGGGGCTTAGTAAGCCTGCTTGCTTGAGCCATTGCTTGACCCATCACTGTCACTCTTCACTCGCTGCGACTCACCACGGGACCGAACCGCTGTGAATAGTCAGACTTGATTCACGTCATGCGATAGTCGACAGCAAAACGCAAAGCTCTTCAGAGCGCGATTCGCCCCGCCATGCGCACTTTCTAACCCACATCCACCATGGGCGTCGGAAGGACTATTGCGCTATTCACCATAGCCGTATCCCTTTTCACCTTCATAGCCTTTTTCGGACGGCTGCCTGCTTTCAGGTAGCAATCTCATTCTAAATTCCAGCTGGCTCATGCTTACATTGGTAGAAACACCCCCATCGGCTTCTGCCACCGTCTTATTGTCCTCCGTATCCCCTCCGCCCTGCGCAAGCTTGATATAAAGCTCACGGATGGCCGAATCACCAGCGGCAGTGCCCGAATGGGGCGCTACCTCATGAACGAGAAGCATCCCGTCGTCATGATCTTTTTCCTAGGCCTAGTCACTGCTTCTGCCGCCCTCTTCGTGCCTGCAGTATGGGCCGACCTGCCTGCACGTCATAAGCTCTTCGTTCCGCTCATTATACCGATGCCGTATCTGTTCACCTATCTGAGTGCAAAAAGGAACAGCGAAACATTCATCACACCGTTCAACCACGCAGCGCAGATGCAGCACTACCCGTACGATCGCATCCTGTTCTACCCAGGCAACAACTGTCCAACCTGCAAGTTTCTCAAGCCGGCGCGGAGCAAGCACTGCAGCATATGCAAAACCTGCGTATCGCGATGCGACCATCACTGCGTGTGGGTCAACAACTGCCTCGGACGGGGAAACTACAAATGGTTCCTTGCGCTCCTACTTTCTACCACCATCATGCTCGCATACGGCGCCTACCTCGCATATATCACGCTCACGCCAAAGGTTAATGACCACTACACCAGGTACGAAAAGTGGTACATCTATCATCTAGATGTAACAGCAGATCCGACGGGCTGGGCCTCGTACTTTGACCGGAAACTCCATTACTTGCTCACATACGCCGGCATCTACATCGACGCAGGCGGTGTCAGTGCCTCGGGCGTTGGACTCCTGGCTCTCCTTACATGGCCCCTACCTCTCGGTCTTCTAGGCTACCAAGTCTACCTCATCTACGCCGGCATGACAACCAACGAAAGCAGCAAGTGGGCCGACTGGCGTGACGACATGCAGGACGGGCTTGTCTTCCTCGCCAAGCGCAAAGAGGAAACAATGCGGGACTACATGCCTAGAGTGTCTGAGTTTGACAACTCCAAGGCGTCGTCTTCCTCGGGAGCACCCATCCCTACTCCACCAGAGACACCAACCGAAGGTGAAGAACCACACACCACCTGGCCACTAGAGAGCAGACACGTGCTCATCCGCACTACGGACGGCAAGCCGCCTTCTAATCTTCCGTCTCGCATAAGACGCGTCGCTGACAAGGAGAGCTTTGATAGGGTGTGGGATCTTGCTGATGTGGAGAATGTGTATGACTTGGGCTTCTGGGATAATCTCGCGGATATCTTGAGACATTGATCCTATACATACATACTTTTCTTGTGAACATGCCTCATAAATAAATATCATTTCTCAGCTTGAATTTGTCGTGAAACCCTCTTAAAGGGTCCAAGATCACCATCCAGGGCCAGGTTGCGTTGTAAGATGGAAAACCGGTTCGCTTGTCACCCTCCCGAGTCTTGGTACCATGACATCATATCGCCCATCAACACCACCACGAACATATACATATGAAGGTACCCCTACAATTTTACAAATCCTGACTATATTCTACGCTTATCTTAGTCTTCTCAAAATCTATCGATCATACTTTCCTCCAAGAATCTCTCTCCAATTTACACTTTCCAACATTCCCCCGATTGCCAAATAGCAATGTCCCGTGCCCTCTCCAAGAAAGAAGTCCAGCAGCAGCAATTGCAGCAACAACAGCAACTCCAACAGCAACATGCGCGCGATATAGAAACACATGAACATCACGCCAGTGCCAATGCCTCCGTAAGCTTGATCTCTTTCCCCCTCTCCTGCACACCCACCCACCACCTTCCACACAACCTAACTGCACAATGGACCGCAGCATCACTTCAAACTCCTCCAGTCCCGAGTCGAAAGAAGACATCCAGCTATCAAAATTTCAACCTAGAATCCATTACCAAGTCCCTCACCTACCACCCTCTGCATTTATTACACCCTTCCTTCACCCCCTCCCTACCTAGCCTAATTCATAAACCCCAACATTACCTATCGACCCTTCTAACGCGAACCATGAAAACCCCAAGGCCGGACTAAACCTCAACCTCCTCGGCGCCCTCAGCGGCGCCTTCTCCTCCAAACAGACGAAAACCACACACACGAATCCGGACGGCTCGTCGCACGCTGTGGAGCAGAAATATGATAAAGGTACGTTGTTGTTGTTGTTGTTGTTGTTGTTGTTGTTGTTGTTGTATAACTATCACTATCCATGTATCTGTATATGCACAATAATAACCCCCCGCCCCCGCCCCCAATACCTCGCCTTGCTCTATCCCCACGCTCCGATACGCTACCCCCCACAAACCTTCCCCAGCGAACTCCTATCCTCACATAACCCCTATCTTCATCCATGTCCCATTCCCCACTCCCCACCCATCCACCAAGAGAAAGAGAAAAAGAAAAGAAAGAAAACAAAACAAAAATCAAAGCCAGCCGCACACAAAACACCAAACACTAAACACTAACCCCCGCAAAACAGGAGCAGCAAGCAGCGCCGTCCAAGGCCAAGGCTCCGCATACGCCGCAGGCAGCGCGCAAGAAGGCACCCGACACCAGAAGAGCAGGGAGCTTGGCCAGGGCCAGGGCCAGTCGCAGACACGGACGCAGGGGAAGTTGGTCAAGGGGAAGCACACGGTGGATCATCTGGGTATTGAGGGATGAAATACTTTTTTCTTTTCTTGCGTGTTTTCTTTTTTTTTGGGATAGAGGGGGGAATGAAGCGCGGGGAGGTGTGGTTCTGTGATGGCACGGGGAAGGCTTTTTTGCTTTAGGGAGGGAGTGTGTTTTTTTTGGGGGTGTATGATAGCGGTGATGGGGATTTATGGGTTTGATAGATGATGGTATTGGGGTTGGAATGATAGCGGAGATACGTTGAGAGCTATAAAGTCCCTACGATGATAAAAAAGAAAATGATAAGAAGAAGAAACCAACCCGTATAAAAAGCGTCCGCGTCACATAACCCCAAAATCAACATACCCGCAACACCCATTCCATTCATTCCACGCCCCCCCCCAAAAAATATCCCATAAACCATGGCTGGAAAATTGCAGATAAATAAAAACCAAAAAAAAAAAAAAAAAAAAAGTCCCATGCAACAAACACCCTATAAACACACTCCATAAACGCCAGAAATAAATACAACGAAGAAAAAAACGTCACTTTCCCACATCCTTTCTCCAACAATCTTCAGCGCGCAGCTCAGAACCAGCTAACAAAACAAACTCACTGCGGTACAACCCTCCCCAACCCCATAACCCCTCTCAAGCTAACCGCAACATGCCACGGCACCACACCCCCCCTCGTCCCCCTAATTCCCCTCAGCCTCCCCAGAAGCCCCAACCCCCGAAATTGCCCCAGCACCTCTTTGAGCAGATTCTCCGCCGCGGCGCGCGTCTGCACCGTCGGCGTCCATGTCAAGCTACTGTAGCTTCTTTCTTGCGGACCTGCAGGGCTCGGCGGCACATTGATGCCTCCGGGCGAAATGCCCTCGGTCCCGGCTGCGGAGGGGAAAGGCGATGTAGCGGCGCGCGTCGGATTCACGGCGCCCATCCAGAGGATGTTTACGGCGAGGATGATGGGGCCGGGGAGAGGGTCGTGGGTTGATGGTGGGGGAGTGGGGGAAGTGGAGGTGGTGCCGCGTTTGACGAGGAGACCTGAGATCAGGGCGGGTCGGAACTCGTTTGTTGAATTGGAGTTGTGTAGGCGGTGGGCGAGGATTATGCCCCATGTTTCGTCGGTGGCGTCGACGAGGCGCGCGTCGGGGTCGGTGGTGGGATCTGTAGTTGGTTCGACCGAGGGAGTGGCGACAGGTGTGAGACCGTAGTCGGGGGAGACGACGGGTTGGGGTGTGGAGCCTGGAGAGTTTGCGTTTGCTCCAGCGGCGGTCGATTGGTTTGATGTAGAGGATGAAGTAGGTGGTGGAGGTGTGAATTTGATACGGGGCTCTGTGTCTACTGTGAGTAGCGTTATGAAGAGGTTCAGTTGGGTGGGACATGAGACGAGGAAGACCCATGCTTCCATCTCTTCTCTGTCCATGACGCCAGCCTTGGCGATGCAAACGCGCCATGTCACTCGTCGTGCTTGTAAGATCTCAATGGTCGTCTGCCAGATCTCTTTGGCGATTTCGCCGAACATACGTGTGCCGAGGTTGTAGGAGACGACGGCTTGGAATTTCCCGCAAATGTCGGTCCAAGCTGCTGTGACCCACGTGCCGTCAAGACTGATTGCGTAACCGAGATGTATGTACGAGTTCTCATGCAGTAGGTCTTGCGGGGTATCGGCATTGAGCTTGAATGGGATTGAACGGGGTATCGGCTCTTCGAGCTGGAAGGAGGGCGCTTTGTAGATGCTAAGTGGCGTCTTGTCGTCGCCAGGAGAGCTGGGTGGACAACGGTCGTAGACTTCCCTTGCAAGGCTCGTGTACGTGCTGGCGTCTAGGATGACTGGTGCTTCGAACGAAGCAACGTATTTGATAGGTACAACCTGAAGAACCAGATCAGGCTTCTGGGGTTGATCAGGTCGTCCTGGCGGCCCTTGCTTGTAGGACTGGAACAGTGTCCAGAAGGAAGAACATAGCTCCCATATGGCGGTGGAATCTTCGAATGGATCGATCATGTAGATTACAAAAGCATCAATCTTTGAGTCCTCCTTATCCCGCATCTGTGCATGCTTCACCGCCAAAAGCTTGCCAAGCTGTACACAGGTGTCTCGTAGTGCTTTGAACGCCGCCCGTCTTGAGGTCCAGGTAGCAATCTTGCAGGGAACCAATCCTCCTTCATATTCAGGAATGCCTGCCCGAGCGTGATTGCCCAGTCGGCAGCTATCATACGCCAGCTGTATATTGACCAAGAAATTCCTAACACAGTGCTGCAGAGACTCGCTATGCGGATAGATTGCGAATGCTACCACATTCTTCGCTGAGCTGCAAGGTGAAAGACCAAGAGGCTCCCAGAATGCCAATGCTGGTGGTAGGAGATCCCATAGAGCATC
Source organism: Byssothecium circinans (assembly GCA_010015675.1). Taxonomy (NCBI): domain Eukaryota; kingdom Fungi; phylum Ascomycota; class Dothideomycetes; order Pleosporales; family Massarinaceae; genus Byssothecium; species Byssothecium circinans. The sequence continues at coordinate 630,720 of ML977002.1, read as the reverse complement.
TGTTCGTCGAACCCTGATGTGTGGGGGGCTGATCTGATGCATGTGATGCCCAAGTATAGCTGGTCCTTCATTTGGCTTCCGTGGTGGTTGTCGCTGTTGCCCTTTGACCTGGGGTGGAAGGTCGGGGAAGACATCGTTCACAGATGAAAACGCCGTCACACTGCAGTCCATCGCTTTCGGAAATATCGTCTTGATCGCACCTTGCCACGTGCTCTCTGAGGATGGTCGGTGTTCGAAGACGTCATTGGCAGTTGATTGGTCTTCGTGCAGTATATCCAACGTCGCAGATGCAATTTGATCGGTGACAATTTGCGCGACATAACTGCTCTCTTTGCCACTCAAAGGCTTCTCGTCTAGCATGTCCATGGAAATATCGGATGGTGAGACCGGAGTGTTTGGCATCGAAGAGAGGAGGGGTGAGAAAGCAGGTATAATATACCGTGTGTTACCTGATGTGAGCTCCTCGGGCGAGGGAAAATTGACCAGCGACCAATCCCAAGTCGTGGGCTCCAAATTCATTAACGCACTTTCGTCAGTCTGGAGTCCCATGTCGAGGAAGTCTCCCCCGAATGAGTCCGCATATGATGTGGCAGACATTGGCGTAGCATGACCTTCGGTTGGTAACTTGCGCTTGAGAGGTATAATCAAGCTTGGCGGTAGAGGTGTCGGTCCAAAGAACATGGGCTCGTCAACGACGTCTTCAAGAGATGATGTCTCGCTTGAAGTGTCTGACAAGTCACTGTCGGCATCTGCTGGAGATGTCACCGTCGGAATGCCTTCGTTCGTCGCGACGCCGATTGCATAGCGGAGCTTTGTCAAGAGAGGCATATCACGCAGACTTTTTGGGCGTTGAGAAACACCCTCCACCTCCTTCTTACGGTTCTGGAGCTTTTCCGTTGGGATCTTGAAGCGCCCAGCATGGTATTTTGCATCCGAAAGGCTCATCTTTCGGTTAAAGGCCAGTGCATCGAATGCACTGTTGCGTTTCACCTGAGTCTCCAAAGTCTGTTGGACAGACTTGCCCTTTGGCGAGGGTAGAAGTGCATCCTGCATGAAGTGCGGACTCAAAGGAGGCGTTGGCTCCTTCGTTGGGGGTAGGTCCGATTGATCCGTCCATTCCGCGGGGTTATCTGGAAATGACACTGATCGCATAGGGGGTGCGACATTTTTTGCCGTTGCTTGCTGTGCTGAGTTCGAGTCCGGGGCTGTTTCTGCCTGCGCTGATGCAGTTGCCAGAGCGTTTTCCAAGGCCGCCATTAGATCCGAAGGTTCTTTCTTGGCCACCGGCTCCGGAATAGTCTCCGTAGGTTGTTCCTTTTCGGTCTTCTTCTTGATATTTGGCTTTGCATCTACAACATCTGCGGCATCTGGCATATCTACATCCTCCTCGTCGGGCTCGTCAAAGAAGTTGAAGTCGGCGTCCGTGACTCCGTTTCCTTCGAAGCCATCTTCTTCCATGTCCTCAAAGAGATCATCATTGTTGCCGGCGGTGTTAAACTGATCGTACCCAAGTGGGAAATCTGGTGATGTTGGTGGTTGCTGCCCCTCGACTTGCATCATGTCTTGAGGTGCTGAGAGATTGATGGCTGGATTAGTACCACCAGGGGGTAGTATAATGTTGACACCAGCGCCAGCGAGACTTGGCGTGTCGGCACTAGCCATCGTAGTTCCAGGTGGGATGCCGTCGGGCGGCGTGGGGTAGACTCCACCTACGGCCTGGAGGTCTCCGTAAGCCCCGGTACGAGCATTCAACGGGGACGAAGACAGCAGTCCCTGGTGCTCTTCTTTTGCTCGAACAGCGTCCTGTTCGACCCTTTTAGCCCTCCGTCGGGCTTCCATGATTTTGTCACGTTCCGGCTTTCCAAGGAACCATTGCTGCGCCGCATCCACAGGATCTTTATATCCAGTAGAGTTCGGCGTTTCGAACCACTTCAACGCGGTGTCTCCATGGTCAATTAGAAAAACCGGCGTCGTCATGGTCTGTTTGACATCGCCTTTTCTGCTGTAAGAGAAGCACAATGCACATGGCCACAATATGTCCTTGGATAGAGGTGATGAAGAACTTGATCCAAGAGATCGGTTGGGATGCCCCATCCGTATCCTGACCCACGAGCTCTTCTGCTCGAGGCCGCTGATCATGTAGCCTTTCCAAGTCAGCCAACGTCTGACCGTTGCCTTCCACTTCTCTATCCCTTGCTCAAGTGGCGAAATCCGGGGACGTTTTCTATGCAACTTTTGATTGCTATCATTGATAGGAATGTCCAGAGGGTCGTCGAAGCTTGTGATCTGTGCCAGTACACCGTTCGGGGCCACACGAACGCAGCTTCCGACAAGATCTTTCTGCTCATCGGCATCGACTAAATCCAAACTACGAATGTCGGGTTTTACTTTGGAGAAAGTGGACACTACAAGTGTACCTGAGCTGGCCCAAAATACATCCACGTTAGTCAGCCTATGAGGAGAGGCCTGAGGCGCAGTCTTGGCGGCATCGGTGTCTGGCTGGACAATTGGTTTGGACACGACTGTGCGGTAGTTCAGGGCGACCACGTGATGGTCTCTCACTAGAAAGTATAGTATCAATGCAACAACAGAGGACGTGAACAGTTCATAGATGGCGAAACTATCGTGTTGCTGCGGATCTGATGAGGCGCCAAGCTGAGAATTCCCCTGCTGCAGTCTCCCACCACCAGTGTGGAGTCCTTTTGATGGCCCAGGCGTGAGAGGAGAGCTCGCGGCGGCGGACGAGGACTGACTTGGGTTTCTCATGGGCGGACGCGCCAACTCCGCAGCTTTCATGAGCCCGTGCTGTTCGCCTTTTCAAGTCAGTTTCGTGGTTGTACGGGGAAGTAGCATAACATACGTTGAAAGCGAAAGCCGTCCACACTGGGCAGATCGACGGTCTTCTGGCCCACTTGGTCGATGGAGGCCGGGCGGAAGAGCCACAACCACGGCCTGGACGCATCCTGCACGACCAAATGCTTCGCCTGCCTCAGTTCGGCCTCTGCAGCGCGTATGTCATCGGACGGATTCCAATCGAAGGATTTGGAGGTGGGACCGGGGCTGCGTGCAATTGAGAAGGCTTGGTATGCGACGGTTTCGTATTCTCCCTGCCCAGCATTAGCACTTTAGCTGTCGACAACACCCTGGACGAAGAAGACGCACGATAGCTTGCGCATTGGTGTTGCAAGACTTGAGGAATTCCATTAGAGAGGCACCCTCTCTAAGGAATGCTCAAGTGGTATTGCTGTCGTATGTTCACTCCCGAAACGGCGCTTTGAACCTTCATCAACCCCGACTCTTGCTTGTCAACAATGGATGAGGCTATTGCGGTGGCAGCGGGCTCGACGTCGGGAGAGGCGACAGGGCGGTTATGCAGATGACATGGCACGCTCGCGCGCGCAGAAGGACCATATTGACCCACTTGAGAGCTGACAGATGGCGCAACAAGGTGCGTCGGATGCGCGGGGAGGGGAGGAGAAGGAAAGCAAAGGGGCGGTGGGGGTAGTAATGGGTGAATGGATGGCGCCCGACGGGTCTCCCCACGCGTTGAGGCCTGAGGGTTGTGATGGCTGGCGGCGGCGCGGAAGAGCGTTCACGAGACAGGACGGGTGGGTGATGAGTCGTGACGGGGTCCGCCGTCCGCGCGATCGCCCCCGGCCGGGTCACTGGCACGTGCCAACCCGGCGTCTTTTTTTCGATATTCATGTTCGAACTTTGGACTTTGGACTTTCGACGTCCGCAACCGCAACCGCAACCGCAACCGCAACCGCACTGCCGCCACCATGAAAATCTCAAACGACTCTGCCGTGCCCGTCTACACCATCTCCGGCGCCGAGGCACGGCCGCTCCCCGAATGGCTGGTGCAGAAGCGCAAGAGGAGCTTGAAGCAGGACCCGGAATTCGCGAACCGTGTGGAGCTGCTTCAAGACTTTGAGTTTGAAGAGGCCAGCCAGTGCGTGCGCGTCAGCGAAGATGGCGACTGGGTGCGTTTCCATATCCAAGGCATGCATCGTGTACAGCTAACATATGCAGCTCATGTCCACAGGCACCTACAAGCCCCAGATTCATGTCCACAACCTCCCGCAGCTCGCCCTCTCCTACTCGCGCCACACGACCTGTCTGAACCAAACTTTCCGCATTCTCTCCTCCGACTACCGCAAATCCATCCATCTTCAGAGCGACCGGCTTGTCGAGCTCCACACGGCAGGCGGACTGCACTATTCCGTGCGCATACCTCGCTTCGGGCGGGACCTTGTCTATGATAGGCACTCTGCCGAGGCCCTCATACCGTCCGTGGGAGTCAACAGGGAGGGTCTGGGTGAGGTGTTTCGGTTAAATCTGGAAGTAGGTCGGTTCATGAAGTGCTACGAATTGGATGTGGGCGGAGACGACCAGGCTACTGTTGGCGCAGGCTCACTACAGGGTGGAATCAACGCTGGCAGTGTAAACACGGGTGCAATTGCCGAGGACAGTCACAATCTGACAGCCTTTGGGACCTCGCTTGGAACCGTCGAATTCTGGGATCCTCGTTCACGGAATCGAGTTGGTATCCTCTCCGCACCCAATGCTGCGTTTGATGGCCGCTCTGCAGTTAGTGCCTTGGAGTTTAACCGCTCGGGACTCGAGCTCGCCACCGGCAACGCAGACGGCTTGGTGCATCTGTACGACCTGCGCTCGCCCGTTCCACTCCTCAAAAAAGACCAAGGCTACGGCTACCCTATTCAGAACATCATCTACCTCAATTCCGCCACCTCAACGCGTGCACAGCTCTCCGAACCGAAGATCCTCACGTCAGACAAACGCATCATCAAGATATGGGATGCACGGAACGGTGAGCATTGGACATCGGTAGAACCCGCCGTGGACTTGAACCATGTGGAATGGTGCAAGGACAGCGGCATGCTTCTCACAGCCAACGAAGGCAAACAGCAGCATGCCTTCTTCATCCCGCAACTTGGTCCCGCACCACGATGGTGCTCCTTCCTCGATAACATTGTGGAGGAAATGGCCGAAGATCCGAACGACCCGAACGCATTCGGGAAGAACAATGCCGGCGAAGTCTACGACAATTTCAAGTTCCTTACTATGCCACAACTGCGGCAACTCAACCTCGATCATCTTGTCGGCACCACCAGCCTGCTCCGCCCGTACATGCACGGCTACTTTGTGGCTATGAAGCTCTATGAAGAAGCACGGCTGATTTCGAACCCTGACCTATGGCAAGAGCAGCGGGAAAAGAGCGTCAAAGAGAAGATTGAAAAGGAGCGCGAATCGCGGATCCGCGGCAACAAGAAGATTGCGGTCAAGGTCAATCGCAAACTCGCCGACAAGATACAAGAGCGTGAAGAGAAGGCAGAGCGTAGACGCGCCAAACGTGTGCTTGAGAAGGGCGGCGACGACGACATGCTCGATGCCGATGGAGTTTCCGAAGCAGTCGATGGAGAGGTCAAGGAGGCGAGGCCGGCTGGTGGTGTGCTCAACGACCCGCGTTTCGCACGTCTATTCGAGGACGAAGACTTCGAGGTCGATGAACAGAGCCACGAATTCCAGGCCATTAACCCGAGCACGAAGCTCCCGAAGGGTCTCACAGCCGTTGAGGAAGAAATGCTTGATGAGAAGAGGGAATCTTCCGATGAGGGTTCGACATCAGACTCGGAGACAGAACGCACCCAAGCTGTACGGAAACAAACTTTGGAGAATACTGACAAGAACCGCATCTCCAACGCCTCGTACAAGAAGTCTGGACATAGGAGACAGAATGGGCCTCAAATGGTCGTCTCTTCGTCATCGAATAGGAAAATGGGACAGAGCCGCGATAAGACATTCGGTTCGCGGGTGTCTCGGCTCAAGGATACGAGGCCAGCTTCGACGGGTGGCAGGATAACGGTCGTCGGTGAGCGCGAGATCAGCTTCATACCCGAGAAGAAGTCGAAGCAGAGGGTTGAGGAGGGATCGGGGCAGAGACACGATCGGAAGAAGGATAGGAGGAGTGCGAGTAACAATGTGTTTCGGAATATGTAGATTCTTCGCTTGGGCTTACTTACCTATGGCTCTTGTATATAAATGATACCCTCTTTAGAAGCCAGCTTGTGTGTAACGGCCCATCTTCATCCTACAAAGGGAAGCCCGCATTGAAGAATCAACTTTTGCCGCATGCTAAGGTTACCCTTTGCAGGCCCCAGATAGTCATACAAAAATATAACCTAATTTGCACCTACAAGTCGCGAAATATCTATGCTCGAAGGTTGTTAATACCGCTAGAGTTAAGGTAGCGTCTAGGCGGAGGTATTTAGCCATAGACAGAGGAAGGCTTGGTATGTGGCAGAAGTTACTTCTTCAATGCGGCTGCCCTTTGTATGTTCATATTGCGGACGTCGATTGTCTCTTCGCTCACATGATATGGGCCGACCGGAGGAGCTTCGGAACTGCCGGCTTCGGAACACTCTCCGCACAACGACGATAACCGGTAGGTATACCTTCCTCCCGACACGGCGAGATTGGATGACGTCTGGTGTATCGAGCTCTTGGCAATTCACAGACGCACCGGATCACTCATGCAGAATCCGGAACGATGATACCCTCCATCCGTACTGGGAATACGGCGCACCGTATTCTATACGGTATAGATAGATCGCGTCTCGTTCGTGCCATTGATGGTACAATGGTAGTCCAATCGCAATGCAGTGTATCATCAGCACGAATCTTGAATAGTTTACCGAGTACTCAATAATTAACGTTTCCGAGGTCAGAGATTGTATATGCAGTAGAGAACAAGTATAATTGTTGCAGAACGCAAACGACTGCCCATTACAGCTATTAAACCCCGCATGTAGGCGTGGGGACCCTCGGAGGAAGGACCACACGGACTATCCTTATTCAGGAATGGTGTAATCACTCACTAATTATTGGTGAACGGCTTTCTTTTCGGTTCTGCTTCCTCAACACCCGCTCAACTCAACCAACCTGCTCCCCACCTGCAGCCTCCTCACCTTAAAACACCGCATCTTGCTATCGAGCGATAAACTCTGCACGCTCCCGAGACAGACATTTGGACTCTGGTGAAGAATGTCGGACAAGGAATACACCTACGCTGAGGTGCTCGAGCACAACACCAAGAAGGATCTCTTCCTGGTTATACACGACAAGATCTACAATGCGACGAGTTTCATCGATGAGCACCCGTACGTTGTTCTGCGCTTTCCTTCCGCCGCGAAAAGGGCTCTTGGGGCACGGTGTGGGGAAGGCGATATGACCCCTCAATCGCACCATGCCGCACACCAACATGCCTGGCATGACCTGCGATGTCTAGAGAACGTCTGAGCTAACATTCGCTACAGTGGTGGCGAGGAAGTCCTGCTCGATGTGGGCGGTCAGGACGCAACAGAAGCATTCGAAGACGTCGGCCACTCGGACGAGGCGCGCGAGATCCTCGACGGCCTCCTCGTCGGCAAGCTGAAGCGCACGGTACGATTCCACCGTATTTCCTCTCCTTCCCTCCATCTCTCCAATCCCTCACACCGTTCCGGTGTTTCCCCGTAGCGCCCCGGATCCCATCCCGCTACTAGAAACACGCAGCAAGCCGCGAACTTATGTACTAACAACATGCGTTTAGGCGGCTGACCCGAAGCCCAAGACCTACTCTTCAACCTCCACGACGGCGATCACGGACGGTGCTTCCACAGGCGTCAGCCTCTACGCCGTCATCCTCGTCGGCGGCATCCTCGCATACCTGGCATACACGTTCCTGCAGACAAAGTAGAGCATTCCCGCCTTTCCCCCCGGGTCCAACAACGCAGCAATCGGCAGACGTGCGGTCCCCCTTGTCACCGGATACCGCGGAAGGAAGGGACGGATGGATCGGAACGGCGGTCGGCAAGGGGACCTGCATGACCTCGTTTGGGATATATAGAAGCTTCTACCTAGTTACATACATACGTACATGGAGTTCTGACCACGTATGTGTGGTTGCATGACAGTTTAACCTTCTCGACGGCGCTTTTTTATCTTCCGTCCGGGCCGGGTTTACTTGATATGTGGGTATTTTTTTGGAGGCCCGGGGGGTTGTTTTCGTTGGGGGGTGTTTATGTAGGTAGTTCGGCCGAGCGATTACCATAGGACATTACTTTGGCAACTAGACTACGACCTTTTAACCAAACTTGCTATATGGATCTGTTCTATGTGCTCGGTTCGTGTCTGTTTATATATGATGTGTTATGTAATGTGCAATATTGACTGTCCGTTTCCTGGTACGAGAGATGACAAATGCTACTCAAGTAACACTCAAACTATACAGCTTACTCTCTCTCCTACAAGTCCTAACAGCGTAACGTACCTTTCTTCCCGTGAGGGACCCCTTGGCTATCTATCCCACAAACATAAGCGTCAAACGTCTACCTATAGTTTCCATAGCACGATTCACGGCAATTGGAGCGTCTCGCTGAACATACATGTCCTCGGTCATGGGTCCCACGTCGAGCGGAGAAGTCTTACTCGATGGCTTGATCGATGGGTAGACACGTGGGTAGGATAGGATAGGATAGGATACTCCGCGAGACGTATGTATCTAGGGGTAGGTACAGCAACCCACACACGCCCCAGATAGTAAGACCGCAGGAGTGTACGTAGACCATCACGCATCTACACCTCACTCCCAGCCCAGAAGATAACGAACCGAAGTGTACTTATCGGGTGAACTTGAGAACTTTTTTTTCTGTGTGCTGAGGGTCGTGAGACCATGGTTATCTATCTATCCGTCTATCCATCCATCTATCCGTCAAAGTACCCGTGAAAACGAGCAACCCTCGCTATCCCCCACGGTCGTCCGTCCCTGACCTTGTTGTCCCTGGCTCTGGCCTTTCGTCTTCCCATAAGCTCCACCGGCCAATTTCCTCATCTCCAACGCGCGTCTGTACGGCGGCGCGGTCGGCGGCTGCACGGGGTCCAGACTGACGCGGTTGGGCGGGAGGTGGTATGTAGCGTCCGAGTCGTAGGCGGAGAGGTCGCCGCATGCGAGGAAGGGGGGGATCCAGCGTGTACCGCCGTTTTCCACTGCGCTGGCGTCATCTTCATCTTCGTCTTGATCATCATCATCAGAGGAGGAGCCGAGGTCTATTTCGACGGCGCCGTCGTCGCGGACTGTTCTCGATCCTTTTGACGACGTGGCTGAAGTAGTAGTAGTAGTAGTAGGATTAGTGCTCTTTGGCTGCTCAGCGACCGATATCCGCGTCCCGCTACCCAACGGTCTCTCTAAACTCGCCTCAAACCCCTCCGGCGGACAGAAGCCCTCGCAAACGACAAAAGCCTCGATACTGCTCGCGCGACTACTCCTCGGCTTCGCGACGCGCACCCTCGCAAACAGGATCTTCAGTTGCGCGAAGAGCAAATCGACGTCCTTGCCTCGGAAGATCTTGGCTACGAATTTCCCGCCCGGTTTGAGGACGCAGAGCGCGAGGTTCAAGGCGGCCCAGAGGAGCTGGGATTGGATGTAGATGTCGAGGTCGTGGAGGCCGGTTACGTCGGGCGCGCCGTCGGAGATTACGAGGTCGACGGGGGAGGCGGGGGTGGGTGGTGAGGTGGGGGGCGTGCTTGGGTCGAGGGCTTTGAGGAGGAGAGGGATGGTGGATGGGTGGGTTATGTCGGCTCGCATTGTTGTTACACCTTCGAGGGGACTCATGGGTTGGAGGTCGATGGCGACGATTCTGACATTTTGTCTCGGTTTTGGTCGGTCGTCGTTCTCTTTCTGTATGTTTGTTTGTGGATCGTCGTTCGCTTTCTGTACAGTTGCTTGTGGATCGTCTTTCGCTTTCTGTGGAGTTGCTCGTGGACCATCATTCTCTTTATGTAGAGTTGCTTGTGGATCGTCGTTCTCTCTCCGCGAAATCGCTTGTGGAAAATCCTCCTCTGCCTGCACAGTTGCTCGTGGAGAACCCTTCACTCCCTTCACAGTTGATTGTGGGTCATCTTTCTCTTTCTGTGCACTTGCTCGTGGGAAATCCTCTTTCTGTACAGTTGCTTGCGGGGAATCTTTCTCTTTCTGTACAATTGCTTCTGAAACACACTGCTCTTTCGGTGCACTTGCTTCTGGAAAATCACTCTTCTCTTCATAAACTGCTAACTCTGCGGATCCAGGATCTTTCTGCTGCTGCTGCTGCTGCTGCTCCTGCTGATAGGTAAGTACGTATTCTTGCGTTTCTCTCTGCTTCTGTTCCCAGCCCGCGCGACCAAACTTCTCGCCTTTGATGAGCACTCTTGATAGGACCTGGCTCCAACTTCCTGGTGCAGCACAGAGATCGACGACACGGGTGACGCCTTCAAAAAGATTGAACTCTTCGTCGAGTTGGAGGAGTTTGTAGGCTGATCTGGCGCGCCATCCTTCCTCTTTTGCGAGGCGGTAGTAGGCGTCTCGTTTATCTTTTGAGGATTTGCCCATTTTAACAATGGGAGATTATGGGGGTGATATCGATATTCGAGATGCCGGTGGAACAAGATGACAAGACCGATGTATATGAGTGCGGGAGTAGAGGATTTCGGCTGCCTGTGATGGGAATTCGACAATCTCGAGCCGGTCACAATAAGTAGCTCGATTTGGAGCGAGGGAAGGAGGTGAGTCTTTCGGCTGGGTGAAGTGATAAAAGTTCGACAAACTTGAGACAAACTAAGCCGGTCCCGATGAGTAGCTTAGTTTGGAGGGAGTAAGGGAGTAAAGTCTTTCAGCTGCGTGATAGGAGTTCGATAAACCAAGCCGGTCCCGATGAGTAGCTCGGTTCAGAGTGAGTGAGAGAGTAGACTTTTGGCTGCGTGGAGTGATAGTAATTCGACAAACCTGAGCCGGTCACAATGAGTAGCTCGGTTTAGAGTAGTCTTTCGGTCGCTGCGTGAAGTGATAAGAGGTTCGAAAAACCTGAGCCGGTCCCGATGAGTAGCTCAGTGTAGAGTGAGGAAGTAGAGTCTTTCGGCTTCGTGGAGTGATAGACGTTCGACAAACCAAGCCGGTCCCGATGAGTAGCTCAATTTGGAGTGAGAGGAGGGAGGGAATAGACTTTTCGGCTGCGTGGGTGATGGGAAATTCGACGAACCTGAGCCGGTCACAATGAGTAGCTCGGTTTAGAATGAGTGAGGGAGTAGAGGTTTCGGTTGCGTGGAATGATAGGAATTCCAGATGTCGAAAACCTGAGCCGGTCACGATGAGTAGCTCGGTTTGGAGGGAGATGGTATGGAGGGGGAGTTAGAAGAGCAGGTCTAACCGAGGCGGGGCTGCCAAACGCCGACCGCCGACCTCTCTCAAAGTAAAAAAAGTCGACCACAGCTCCGACACTCGTCAACACTTCTTTAACCACGCAACCATGAAGCGCAGTAGGACGGCTCAGAAACCTGCGAGCAACGGTTTAAAGCGTCAAAAGTTGACCGCGCCATTGCCGAAGTCGAATACGAACAAACGTCGCAAAATCCGTCTTGACGAGCTGCAATGGAAGGGCGTGTCTATGCCGGACCGGCTCGAGGACTTCGAGGGCTTTTATGGGTTGGACGAAATTGATGATGTGGAGGTTGTGAGGGACGACGCGACGGGTCAGATCTCGTTTGCGACGACGAAGAGCGAGGAGCAAGTCGAGCGGGAGAAGGAGAAAGCGAGGAAGGACGAGGAGGCGAAGCTGGCGCAGGAGGAGGAGATACGCGAGCTGGCGAACACGACGGCTGATGGGGATGAGGTCGAGGAGGAGGACTCTTGGGAGGGGTTCTCGGATGATGAGGTGGAGGACGAGAAGCCACGGGAAGCTGCGAAGGCGAATGGTCTGGTGTCCAAGGGCGAGATTGAGGATGTAAACGAAGCCGAGGACGCGCCGGAGCCTGGGAAGCCAAAAAAGAAGAGTAAGGCTGAAAAGGCGGAAGCAAAAGCCACCGACAAGGCGGGGAAGAAGACCAAAGCGAGGGACCAAGAGGACGCAGCTGAGCGGGAGTTGTCAGACGAGGAGGACACGATTGGTAACGGTGCCTTTGATATACTGGCAGACCGGAGGGCAGAGGACGATGAGGCAGATGAGGTGGATGTGTCCGCCTGGGGTGATCTGGGCCTGTCCGAAAAGATTCTAGGCGCTCTGGCAAGTCTCAAGTTTGCGCGACCGACACCCATTCAGTCTTCTGCGATTCCAGAGATAATGGCAGGCCGTGATGTCATTGGCAAGGCTGCAACTGGGTCCGGAAAGACGCTTGCCTTTGGAATACCTATCTTGGAATCGTATCTTGCATCGTTGCCCGCGTCAAAAACGATTACGCCTCTTGCTCTGATCATCTCGCCAACTCGAGAGCTTGCACACCAGATTGCCGCGCACTTGACCAACCTCTGCGCCGGTGGAGACTTCGATGCGCCGACCATCGCGACCATAACCGGTGGCTTGTCCGTTCAGAAACAGCGGCGTCAACTGGAGAAGGCGAATATCGTTGTCGGTACTCCAGGTCGGTTGTGGGAAGTCATAAGCAGTGGTCAGGGTCGTCTGCGGTCATTCAAGAATATCCGTTTTCTGGTTGTGGATGAAGCCGATCGTCTCCTCAGCGAAGGACATTACAAGGAGTTTGGCGAGATACTCAAGGTCCTTGATTCAGACGAAGAAGTGGAGGATGGTGACGACGCGACTCAGGCTCCTGTGGTCGAGCGACAGACTTTGATCTTCTCGGCGACGTTCCATAAAGGCTTGCAGCAAAAGTTGGCTGGGAGCAAGCGCAACAAGGGTGGTGATCTGATGAACAAACAGGAGTCGATGGAGTATCTGCTGCAGAAGATAAAGTTCCGAGAGGAGAAACCGAAGTTCATCGATGCGAATCCGACGTCCCAGATGGCAAGTAAGCTCAAAGAGGGTCTGGTTGAATGTGCGGGCACTGAGAAAGATCTGTTCTTGTACTCTTTGTTGTTGTTCCATCCGAAAAAGCGGGCTCTGGTCTTCACGAACTCGGTCTCTGCTGTGCGACGCTTGACACCGTTTCTGCAGAACCTGGATCTTGCTGCTCTTCCCTTGCACTCGGGAATGATCCAAAAAGCTCGTCTGAGATCTGTCGAGCGCTTCACGCAACGTCCTGGCTCCATACTTGTCGCTACCGATGTCGCTGCTAGAGGATTGGATATTCCGGGAGTGGAGCTGATCGTACACTACCACCTGCCCCGTGCCGCCGACACCTACGTGCATCGATCTGGTCGTACTGCGCGAGCTGAAGCTTCTGGATCGAGCATCTTGATATGTGCACCTGAGGAAGTCGCTGGGGTGAGAAGGCTGGTCGCCAAGGTGCACGCGCGAGCTGAAAACGCTTCGAAGTCAAAGAAGACGGCTTTCTTCATCCGAACATTGGACATCGACAGACGGATCGTTTCCCGGCTCAAGCCCAGAGCCACACTCTCGAAAAAGCTTGCTGATGCGACCACGGCAAAGGAGAAAAAGCACACTGAAGATGACTGGATGCGTGCTGCGGCGGAAGAGCTGGGTGTCGATTACGATAGCGAGAGCTTCGACAAGGAGGCGAAAGGAAAGCGTGGTCGTGGTAGTGGTCGGAAGCAGAAGGAGAAAGAGGCTCGAGGGATGTCGAAAGCTGAACTTCAGGGACTGAGGGCGGAGCTCAAGGGGTTGCTGAGTCAGAGGGTGAATGTGGGTGTGAGCGAGAGGTATCTGACTAGTGGCCGCTTGGATGTCGATGCGCTGATGAGGGGCGAGGGGAATGCTGAGTTTCTGGGGGATGTTGGGAATCTTGGGCTGGATGATGGGTGAATGAAGGGGTTTGGGTAGGGAGGATTCTGGAGGTGATTAGTAAAGGGCTGGTAGAATGTAGGTAGCGGTAAGTAACTTACCTAGTCCGAGAGATCCATGGGCACACTCTCGTCGTCGGCTCCGTCCCTGTCCCGCACCTCTTCACTCTCTTCCTCCTGGCTCTCACTAGGCTGTATTGTCTCATCCGCCGTCGATTACCGTTCAAGCCGCCACCTCCACTCAGCGATCCAGTCCTCCTTCGCGCTCCGCGTCTCCTGCTCCCCGTTCCTCTCAAAGAACTCCGGCACGACCATTGGCTGACGTCCCTTCTCCCTCGCCTGGTCGGCCGCCGTCCTCGCCGCTGCGTCTGCCTGCCGATTCCCCTCCGAATTGGCGTGGCCTGCCACCTTCCTGAGCTCTACCTTCACTGTGCAACACTCCAAGAAGTGTACGCACTGGTAGAACTCAATCAGCGTGGGGACGTCAGCGGCGAGGGGGCCTATTGGCAAGTTCCAACCTCCCTCCTTTGCGGCCAGGAGGACAGTCTGCGAATCGGTGAAGATCCGCACGCGCATGATGTCCCTCCCTCTCATCCTCCTCGCTTCTACGGCATACCTCAACGCGGCAGCCACCGCAAACATCTCCGCGTCCGCAACGTAACCCGTCTTATACCCGAGCGGGTACCTCCTCCCCTCCCACACGCCAGTCTTACCCCTCCAGACGACGCTCGCCCCAAGGTACCCATCCTTGCAGGACGCGTCGGTCCAGAGCACCAGCGTCTTGTCGAGCTCGGCGGCGGGGAGGTCGTTGAGGAGGTCCGCATCGGTCCCGTGGCCTCCAAAAGCCTCTATCTCGTCGACGAACTTGTACGCGGCGGCACCCTTGTAGTACACGGCGGCATTATGGCCGGGGCCAAGCATGCTCGCGCGGAGCCGGTCTACGCGCTCCCTGGGGGCGGACGACATTGTGTATCTCGAACCTAGAGAAACACAAGAAAAACGGAGTCAGCAAATGGTTCTGGACGTTGTCCAGATGGTGGTGGTATCCGAGTAGAGCAGAGTAGAGCAGAGCAGAGCAGAAGGATCCTGTGATCACAAGTTAGCAATTGTGTTCTGTTTTTGGTGGAGAGCCAGAGTCGAAGCTGTGTGAGACCCTGAAGAGGGCAATTTTGCGTCTTAGTCATGATTTTTTGCGATTCTGCCTTCACTTGGGCTTTGGGAAGGCAGGCGCTGCTGTTGCTGGGCCGACAGCGGAGCTGCTGCCTTTGATTGCACGGTGGGGCGCTGGTGAATATGGATTTGAGACTCGCGATGGAATGAAGAACTTCAAGAGAGATTCGAGTATTCGAGTCGCGAGTGGGAAGTTTTTTACGGCTACTTTCTGTGGCTACGTCTTTGTAGATTGGGTGGTATATCTTTCACGATGTCGCTTCTAACTGGCTTGAGACGACGAGTAGAAGGCTCTTGCAGGTGAATGCTTATTGTGCATTGGCATTGTGTTCAATTAGCCAAACCTAGCGTAATAATAAGAGACGTATACGTACTTATATGTAAAATGTCTAACTATTAAGTAGCACTGCCTGTAGTACATTCTTACGCAATGCCATATAAAGGCATACCTATTCTTGACCTATAATAACATTAAGGTTGAAGCTAACGTGCGGAAACAAGCCCTGAACTTCTGTCTAAGCTAAGTTACAGAAAGAGGACGCTGGAGTTGTGCCCATCGCGAGTTGGATAGAGGGCCATGAGGGCCAAGTTTGTAGCGGTTGAAAGAGGACGCGAAGATGCTGGTTAGGTAAACATTTACAGTACGCGGTAAGAATGTTAAAGATATAGATACTGTTACTCTAACTTCTAGTTATCCTAAGAGAACAAACTATTTTAAGAGGAATGAGCACTGCAGTCCATTTTAGTCCGAAAATAATTGAAGCTAGCACCGTTGTTCTTTCTGCGACGGATTGCTGATACGACTCCACACGCGGTACGTAGTTTCCTACGGTAGTCTTAAGATTAATAGATAGAGATGGTCTATTCCATTTATTCTAACTTGTAAAGGTTCAATAATAATATTATACTAATTGTAGCTACTTTTGTGTATTTGATGACGCGTATTCGCTATAGAGAAGGGTAAAGTTAAATATATATCAATATAAAGAGCTTATGTGTAGGATAGATAATGCTTATTATACTTTATAGTCTAGGCGGCTTTGTGTTATCCAACCTGATATCAACCAAGGAGTCAATATACTCCCAGTGCTTTAATGAAGTGCTATAGAGAAGAATTTTTTACAGTTTATATAGTGCTATAGAGGTTTTAGTGTTGGGATTGATTAGATACCATATGTCTCTAGAAGAGTGTAGATCTCAAAGCATTTCTGACCTGCATCCGTTACTAGTTGAGTGGTCTCTATAGCTAATCCTTGGGAAATTGAACGGCTTCGTTGTATGTCAAACCTACCTTGTCTATTTCCATGAGAATGGTCCTCGATTTCTAAACTCGAGGAAAAGGTTCCCGTTCGAATCAATTATGCCAAGGTCCACGCTACCTACCGTATGCAGAACAAGAGAATGGCAGTGATTGAGACCCAGCTGAAGGGATTGCGGCGGACTTAGAGAATGCGTCCAGTAATGTTAACCTAGTGAGCCCCAGTAGAGTTATGTTAAAGCATGATATGATTTACTTCACTATTCACCGTTCTTCAATAAAGTAGTCCACTAGAACGAGGAAGATCACAGGAGCATTTCACTATAACAGCTTAGAGTTTCCGATGCTATCAACCCTTAATTGTTTTTGGCACAAACTGAAGTCAACTTATACGTCGTAGCGCATGGCGCCATATGACAACATATCATTGCTAGCGGTATGGACGGTACCTACGATCTAGTGTCATTCACAAGCGAACGTTGCCCAGTCCAGTGCAAATGTTGCTGGACTAGAATACAATAGGAGTTACTAATCAACATCCTAGACTTCAATATCTCTGATAGACAGCTTAGCGTTGGAAAATAAGAGGTAGACCATTGCGTTTGACTCGAACAGTTGTTAGGAGTACTATTCTTAAGAATGATTATAGATATAGTATAGCTTCTACTACGCGAATCTTAAAAGTTATGTGAATTTTGTCCTATATACTCACATATATTCGGCTTTGGAACTATTGAAACGCGCCATCTGTCTATTATCATTGCTCTTGCGAAGTTTGCAGTCACTCTGCTTCGCTAAGCGCTTTCTACAGTAAACCAGCTGCTGGATTTACTACTGTCTAGCCACATCCTTCAGCGCGTCTACGCAACAAGAACTCTACTTATAGCTAGGTCTTGATCACGACAAAGGCGCTAAGCCGAGCCGCAGAAGAATCGCGTAATCACCTTCCCCTCCTTCTCTTCCGCCTTAATATTAGGCTCTGCCCACGTTACCCTACGTATCCTCCCTACCGCTCTCTTAACGTACTCGCGAGCTTTAGGTCGGTCAAGGATATACACTCAACAAATTGCTGTCGAGCGGAACAGCACATGATGACGTCGCCTTAGGCGGAGACTTAGCAAGGTGAGATATTAGAATCTCTCGAGAGTATTTCTACCTCGCTAACTGAGCCTGATAGTAATATTTACACGGAGATCCGAGAAAGCAGTGCCTTCAAACTACCGCGGCAGCCTTCGTAATGCCGGTCATTTCCTCCTCAATTCTATGAACTAACGTAAGCAACAATATTACTAGTCGAAGGCGGACAACTCAAGACCTCCCTTGCGTACGAATACAAGTCCTCCTCCTCCTACGAGTACCCCTATAAATACTGTCGACCCCACTACAAATGTTCAGACATGGTGCCCGCAAGGCTCGGCTTCCCACATGGAAAGTCATCCCCACCGCTGATCCGGTGGGAGATGCCGATTACCTCCCAAGACAGCTTCGTTGTGTTGACTTGGCTTCGGTGACGGCGTTTGAGGTGTCTGTGCCGATGGTCTTTTCGGTATTCCAGGGATGGGCACTAGTGTCCGCAGCGTCGCCGGCCAGGCCATTGGAGAAGGAGTAGGTGGGCAGATATGGTGATGTCGATTTCTAGTTCAGGTGGTTAAGACGTCATACCGGGCCATCCTGTGGTAGGCAGGCAGGAGAACTCTTTGCGCGTTGATGGTCGACTGCAAGTTCGAGTGCGGGAGAATACTTGTCACGTGCGTGGCCGTTGCTGTGCACGGCCCGCGCCCGGCGTTCGGAGCTTTCCACCCGAGGAACTTTCCCAAAACCGGATATCATCACGGGAGAACTTCTGGGACCTTTCAAGCCTCCTTTGCGTCCTGTAAAGTGACAAGTGACAAACTATTCTTCATAGCCCGTTTCGTATCACCTTTTGCGAATGACGACCTCCCTCCCGCTCCTTAGGGGATCAATCACCTTGTCGGAAGCCCTGCAAGATGACAGTCACATCCTTCAACAACTATCGTACCCAGAACAGCGGCGGAAACTTTTCGAGGAACTCTTCATCTGTCGTCGTCAGATAGAATTCATTACGGCGCTGCATCTAGGGATCTCTCAAGAGAATTGTCAGATGGGAAAGGTCGAGGAGTGGTTCCATGGCAGTTTCAATGTCTGCATACCTGTCCACATAAAAAATTCGGCCCGCCGCAGTAAGCGAGTCATGATTAGGATCCCTCTGCCTTACAAGATTGGAGAAGCCCAATTCCCTGGCAATGCGGAAGAGAAACTCCGTTGTGAAGCTGCTACATACATTTGGATCCAGGCGAAGTGTCCGACAGTTCCAACACCTTCCCTTTGGGGTTTTGGTTTTCCCGGAGGTCAAAGTGTAGGTAACACGGAAGGAGTTCTGATAGCATTCTAAGCTAATTCGATTGGGCATAGTTTACAAATCTCGAAAACGCATCTCTCCTTTCACGACTCACATGGTACTTTCGAAAGACGTTATCATGGGTGTTCGGTCCCCCCCTCCCTTGTCGATACGTTGGACATCGACGCAAAGATTTCTTGCGGCACGGCTACCTGGTTATTGACTATGTGGAAGATGGCGAGATGCTGTCTCCAGAGTTGCTATCAATCAATCAGGTCAGTTTTTAGAGGTGAATTGGACCTGATTTGGTACTCGGAGCCCTCGAGAACTGACCTGATTGACCTGGTGATGATTTGGGAGGTGAATTAATTGACGATTGATCGATTTGATCCCCAAATATATCTCTTAGGGATAGTGTTTGTGTACAAGGAGCTAGAAGGCGTCATCCCACTCTGATATATGATAGATATCCTGGATCTCTTGCTCTAAGAGCTCTATAGTGCTGTCGTTGTCTGAAGTAGCCCTAGGGGCTCCAAAACCAGCCTTTCGCCAAGCTCTCACACACGTGATTGTAGAGAGCAATTGGGGGCTCATTTTACGGCGTCTTGGCTCCATCATATCGCTAACCTCGGAAAACATCCTCTCACAGTAACAAGAGGACGCTGGAATCGATAGGAGATCAATGGCCAACTAAGAAAGGCAGGGAAACCTATCTCTAATAGATAACTAGTACCTAATAGGATCTGTACGGTGGTGGTAGTCCTTAGGGACGCCTGGCTCATTATTCCACCAGCGCTCAAACTCATTAGTACTGTTGATATAGGCGGCGGTGGTATTAGCTCTTAGAGGCTTAACGTGCTGCTTAGCGTAGTCATTAATATTGCTAACGCGCTTAGCTTTCTTGCGCGGGGGAGAGTTGATAGGGGAGATGTTAATTCTCTTATATTCCTCCTACAGCTCCTGGAACTGAGCGTTAGCCTTTTATAGCCATATGTCGTACTCTCTAGTGCACGCGTTTACAAAGTAATACTTGTAATAGGGGTGGAGCAGCGTTGCAGCGTAGTACACTAGGCCCTCCTTAAGTAGCTTGTAGTACTTTGCGAGCTTTTGATGGGCTGCCGTTACGTTGATTTTTAGGTGGTCCTCTGGAGCATCAGGTTTGTCAAAATTAACGTCTGCAAAGCTCTTAACAAGTTGCTTAAAGTGGTTAAGGAGATACTTAAACGTTAGGTAGACCTCAAAGATAGCCCTAAAATGGCCTGAGTACCCGCGGCCTTCAAGCCTTTTAGTAGCCTCCTTCAACGGTTGAACGACCTCGATATACTGCTTGATTGTATCCCAATCAGCAGCAGTAAGGCCGTGGATTAGAGCTGCTTTAGGAGCCTGGCCGCGCGCGCGCGCCAACGACTTGTCCATCAAGGCTCTCTCCGCGCGGTAATCTATAAGGGCGTTAATTGGGTGGTGGAGTACGACGGCCCTCTCCATAAAATTGTAGTAGCTATTCCACCTAGTAATAATAGGCCTAATAGGCTCAAGCAATTTGACAGGGCCCTCGCCATCCTCGCGCGTTCTAATTTAGAACTTATTAAACAGGTCATGCTACTAGGGCGTTGAAATTGAATAGACGACGTCTATAAGGACTCTAATTGGGCCCTTCTCACACTACTCGCGTAGATATCTCTCCTCCACTCCTATCTGCGAGTCGTCGTTGTCAAAGGCGTCCTTGTTAATCCTAAATATCAGCGTCTGGCCCACTAAGTTGAGCGAGTGAGGCGAGCAGCGGAGACGCATGTTAGTCGCGAAAAAGCCGTAATAGTTAGCGAGCGTAGCGATAGCGGTGTCATTATTGCTCGCATTATCAAGCGTAAAGTATCTGACTAAGTCGCGCTCAACGCTAAAGCTCTCAAGCGTCTTAATAATAATGCTGGCGACGCGCTCGCCCGTATGGGCGCCAGAGAGTTGAGGGAGGGCGATAGGCAGGTTATAGACCTTGCCGCTGCTGTTAACGTAGTAGGCGACAAGGCCATAAAACGCGCATTTGCCGCCCTTCATAGACTAGCCGTCAAAGCTGAAATGGATTTTACTGAGCGAGCGACCTAGCTCAGCGCGTACCTGAGGCTAGAGACTAGCGTAGAGTCTTACTATAAAAGACAAGACGCTCTGGTGGTTACGCCAGGTGGCCAGCTTAGCTTCTAGGTTAGTGACGCGTAAAAGGTTGTAAAAAGACGGCGTCTTAACCTCTCGCAGTGGGTGATTGTTCTCAGCAAGCCAGCTAACTAGGGCGAGTCGAAAACGCTGCTGATTGAAGTTTCCAAGGGCGTTGGACACCTCCTGCGGCACACGTACGCCGCTAGCTATAATAGACGCGAGAGTACGCTGCCCGTCCTCTAACTAAGCTTGTTACTTATTTAGGCGACGGTAGTTATGCCCGCGGCGATTCTGCTCAACGTGTTTCTAAGCTGACGTTGTAGAGCTCGTCGTCTCTAGTATCCTATTGGCGCTGGCGGCGCTGGAAGTACTGTGTATGTGGCAGTAGTGACAGACAAAGAAAATACGTCTCATATCCACCCGCAGCGCGACGCGGTAGCCGTGCTCGTAGAGCGTTGATTTCTTAAACTTCTACGTCCGTAGAGGCTTTGTAAACGCTCGTAACTAACTCTACTTAATCCTATTAAAGTTATCTGCAAATCGCGCTTCTGGCTTGTCGTCAGAGCCCTTGGGGGCAGCAGAGGACGCCGTGGCACCTATGGAGGACGACGGGGCGCGGGCGAGTGGTGTAGGTGTACAAATAGGCGTCGGCGCGTTTGAAGGCCCTGCAGAGGACGTCGTCTTGTTTAAGGGCGTCGCGGAGGTTGAAATCCTTGGAGTTGACGTCGTAGAGCTGAAGGACGCAGCTGTAAGCTCTCGGAGCTCACACTCAAAGCTCTGGCTACCATGGGCGCTCTGGGTGCTCTGTGAGTCGAGGGCGGCTGGGGGCGCCGCTGACCTGACCACTGTACTCAGAAGGGTCTGTTTACTCTTCTTTCGTAGAGTAGGGGCCATTAGGGGGTAGGGCGTGGTGGAGTAGGTGTTGATGGAAATACGCGTTAAGAGGAATTTGAACTCAATTAACTATTACCCGATTAGGAAATCGCTCAAAACACCAAAAATCCGCCAGAATCGCTATATTTGACGTATTTACAGCTTCAAAACCCTATCTCAACGCTGAAAACAGTATCAAAACAGATCAATTCGATCAGTTCGATCAATCAGGAACTCGCTGATATCTGATTTGATAGTAAAATTGTATGGCCGGAGGATTGACCTGATTGAACTAATCAATCAGGTAAAAATTGACGTCGACCTGAGGACTTGATTGATTGATAGCAACTCTGGCTGTCTCACACCTGGAAGACATCCCGTCACGATAAGCGACGAAAAGCAAATCTTTTTAGGGATCTATCCCGCGTGGTACTTGAGCTATCCCGCTCACCTCTTCCGCGTGTAGGCTCTTTCACGATAGACGATTTTGGCGTAGTGAGCCTAACAAATCGACCCTTGACGCTTCAGCTTCAGCAGTTGGAAAATATGGGAGTTCCCACAAACATAGCTAGGGACCAAACGTACCTCACTGCGGACGAATATTTGCTCGATCTCTTAGCGTGCCACGATAACCGTATCCAGTACCATCCTAATTCCGTTCTCCACGAATCCGACGGTGAAAGCCAGCTTTCTGCCCTCACAATTATGCGGTCGATTGTCCGGCACTTCGCGAGCCGAGACTTCAACCACGGACCTTTCGTTCTCACCCTTACGGATCTATATCACACTAACATTTTCGTTGACAGCGAATGGCACATTACGAAGATTATTGATCTTGAGTGGGCATGTGTTCGTCCAGCAGAGATGCTTCGTCCACCACATTGGTTGACCGATCGAGACGTTGATGACATAAATGGTGAGGACCTCGAAGAGTACTGCACAGAGCTGGATGAGTTCATGGAGATCTTTGAGGCGGAAGAGAATCGCTTTGCGGATACCGGTATGTCTTATGCGAACTTGCTTAGGAATATCTGGAAGAATGGGAAGTTCTGGTACTTCGCTGCATTAGATTGTCCAAGAGGGCTGTATGTCATTTTTGATGATCACATTCAGACGATATTCGCAACATTGGATCTGAAAGCTTTTGACCAGTTCAACCGGTCTGTATGGCCTTACTGGGGCCGTGATGCAGCCGAGGTCATTCAGGCCAAACTTAAAGAGAGGGAGCTTTACGTCGGCCAGATAAAAGATGCATTCGCCACCTAGGAGAGAGGCAAATTGATGAGAGCGACAGGTGTTTCTGATTTCATGGTTCTAGGTGTTTTCCTCCGAAGCCAACTCTCCAGGGTGGACTATTACAGTAATTGTCCTAAGAGGTCTAGTTCCTTGAGGTAGAACCTGGATATCGGGATCCCCCTTTACTACTCTCCAGCTTTTTTATCTGCCTCTTCACGTTTGCGCCTGTCATCCTCCCTCTTTTGCTTGGCTGCTGCCCGGAAGAGGAGAGTTACTGCATGTTTGTTTGATTGGATAAGCCAGTGTTGACCGCTTCCCTGGCTTTCCGTGCTTCGTCTTCCTTGCTGCTCTTATTCTCGCGGATTTGCCGATAGGCGTGGCATTTGCGGGAAACGTCCTCAATCAGCGGGTGGTAGTAAAGACGGACGGGGTGGGCTAGGTTTGCAACTGGGGGAATTTCTCTCCGCGAACCGTCAGTAGGTTGATAGGTTAGGCGTTAGTATTAGGTATAGAGTGTATAATATAGGGCTTCAACGTCTATTATTAGCATTTTCTATGTAATAATTTAAACGTTTGATATAGGAAGTACAAAGTAAATTTGAAGGGTATTTTGCTGTTTGTATAGTCTATTTGCAGCCTATGCAAGACACACTCGCATGCATATATGTTAGAAGCAGCAAGATATACAACTGCATGCGTGGCGCCCTTCATGTGTTTTGTTCTAGCGCCTAGAGATGCGTGTTTGACTGGTTTTCAGCCTTATGCTTGGTTGAGGCGGGTACGGTGCCGAGCACTACGCGTTCTGTAGTGATTCAATTTGGTGCTTGCGATTTGGGCGCTTTGTGTGACAATAAGCCTTAACGCTACAATCCAGAGTTTAATTTTGGTAATTTGCGTTCTTGCGATAGTCATGATGGAAGATGATGAGCCAGGTGGTACTGTGAAGCTCGAGCTTGACTTTCAGCGTCTCTTGATTGGCTAGCGAATCCTGGAGATGTGACGAACCAAGGTTTCTTCTCTACTAATCAATTGTATAGATTTCTTGTCTGAACTGACTATATACGATATCTGGCGCAGACGAAAGCTGTTGCCCTGTGACCTTTTCACAGAGCTCGAAGATGGCTCGCCAAATTGAGCTGCATCAGGCTAAGCTGCTGGCGTGGCGGTTTCAGCCTTCTACGGCTCAAGGGGGAGGAGCTGAAGGCAGCTGCATCTGCACCCAGCTCAACAACGACAGTTTGATCCTCGAATTCGATGAGATGAAGCTATGGCAGACCCTCTGAGCGCAGTAGGTTCCGTAGCCGGACTGGTCAGTCTCGCTATCCAGCTGTCGCAATTGAGCTTCCAGTATGTCTCAGGCGTAAAAGGCTCCTCCAAAGCATGGAGCGCTTACATTCAAGAGCTTTCGACGCTCATCACGGTTCTTCTGAAGTTGCAGCAAGCAAGCGAACATGCCGATGCTCAAACTATCTCGCATATTTTGCCATCGCCTGGAGTGCCGGCCGATAGTATCCAGGAATGTCACAAGGAGCTCGACAGCCTCAAGTCTGCACTATCGGAGAAACTAGTGAAGCGAGGTTTGCGCAGGAAGCTCGAGATGCTTGCCTGGCCTTTTTCTGAACCTGAGACAGAGAAAAAGGTCTTGATGTTGCATCATTTCAGTAGTCTCTTCGGATCTGCACTCGTTGCCGACAGTCTGTAAGTAGCAACGGACTTGTTAAGATAATGTTTGACCTGGATCGCTGCTAATTCCTCCTAGGACCGTATCCGTGGAAAGCTACTGTCATCTGAAGAATGAGAGAGCAAGTACGTGCTCGGCCCCGATCTGTACGACGCGGTGTCATTGACATATGTTTCACAGTTAAGGACTTCAACGAGCTTCTTAACTGGTTTAAACCCAAGTACGATTCTTTGCCGCTCTCTTCCGATACCATTCTCGAATCTACATGCCCAGGTTCTCGAGCGGACCTCCTCAGCTCGAGGACATATGTGGAATGGAGAGACTCAACCGGAGCGACAACACATCAGCCCATGTGGATCAAGGGGCTGCGTATGTAGTAACGATAGGCTCTCGTATGTCACATAAACTAACCGTCTCTCAGCTGGTGCCGGCAAGAGTGTCCTCTCGTGAGACTCTCAAATTATAGAGGAATGACTGCTGACCCCAGAAGTGCACTTATTGCGAACGACATCTCGAATCAATCGAACACATTAGTCGCTCATCATTTCTTTAGAGACAGCCAAGAAGAGACATTGCAGGATGTGCTGCGACACATCGCTTACCAGCTCTTGTCACAGCCAACAGCAGTGTCTCAAGTAGCGGTCAGCATTTGCGAGAAGAAAATGGCGCGCAATGCATCCCTTCTACCAAAGGATCTATTGGATGTTATCTGTGACATTGCATCTACCTCTGGCCGAGTCTACATGGTCATGGATGGCCTCGATGAATTCACACAATCTGCGAAATTACTAAAGTACCTACCACAGTTTGTAGCCGCAAAGGCAAAGATCATCATTTCAAGTCGCGATTTGCCGAGTATTGCAACCCATATGTCCAACGCAAAGCTGATCGATGCGCGTGCGGAATCGCATGACATCGAGCTATATGCGCAATGGCGACTCGAGGACGACTCCGACATCGACGAAGTCCTCCTTACCGATGCCTTCCAAAAAGATGTGGCTGTCAAAGTCGCTGAACAGAGCAAAGGATCGTGAGTTCACCTCCTGCACTACGTCTTCATGATCATTCTCCTTCCATGAGAGACATCTCTAGCTGCGCTTCGAGTTGCTGGCCGATTGAGACTGACAAGTAATAGCTTTCTGTTAGCTCGTCTCGTCATGAATGCTGTGTGTGACGCCACGACCCTTAAGAAGATACGCAACGTGCTTGACCACATGCCCTCAACCTTTGAGGAAGCCTATAGGAACACATATGACAGAATTCTTAGGCTTGGCCAAGACCGGCGGGCCCTGGCTTTGGCCGCACTATGTTGGGTTTGCAATGCAAAGCGCCCTTTAGACATGGTTGAGCTACAGCACGCGATTGCAAGCATGGAAGAGATCCCCGAGTATACTCCCGAGAGTCTGGAACCTGCAACAGTCATTCTGACATCATGTTTGGGCCTTCTCGTGCATTCGAAGTCCAACCATAGCGTTGGATTGGTTCACACATCCGCGCGAGGTTTTGTCTTCAAACAGCTCAGCCTAGAGTCGCAGTACTCCAACGTTGCTGTTGGCCGTGCATGCATAAGATACTTGTCGGTGCCAACAATGGCTAAAGGTCGATGTCAGTCACTGGATGAACTCAAAACCAGAATTGCGGACATGCCATTTTTGGACTACGCGACACGGTACTACGGCTACCACGTTCTTGCAGTCGAAGATGATCTACTCATTGATCTAGTCGATCTTCTCTAAGATGAGGAACTCCGGGAAAGCACCTGGCAAATGCTACACATGGTTGTCGACACTGAGAGCCAGTCAGCCCATGAACTGCTCGCTGGCGGTCCGAGTCAGCCGACCATCCTCCACGTTGCTTGCTACTGGGGATTCGGCTCGTTACTCAAAAGATTGCTCGCCACTCCAGTTGGCCACTTACTGCTCTCTAAGACTGACTCGCATGCTTGGACTGCTCTACACTGGGCCTCATCGAATGGTCATTCTCAATTGGTTGCAAATCTGATTGAAGCTGGTGCTGACATCAACGCCGTTGACAAAGCTCTTTGGACACCGCTTTTCTGGGCTGTTGTGCGTGGCCATATCTCTGTTGTACGCTTGCTGTTGGACCGCGGCTCGACCCCATTTGAATCAGATTCTACCGGCTTCACTGCGGTCCATTGGGCCGTTCTAGCTGGTGACAGCGATATGACCTCCTTACTTCTTGAGAGTGGGAAGATCCTGGATCGTCACCATCGGCGAGGACCACATGAGCTATCGTTCTCGACGTGTCAGCTGACAGTTGAGGAAGCCAAATTGCGGAACGTGCCCAAGCTGTCTAGGAACTTATTCAAGCTGGTGATCGACATTTCGGACGCCGCTGCTTTCGAAAAACTGGCAAAATCATACAACCGTGTAAATATCCTCGACATCGGAACTGAGATTAGCATAAGCTCGTTGTATGACCGGACTAAGGTCGTCGGGACTAAGGGCAACACTCGGGCCGATCATGTGCCAGAACCACCATTCGAGCGTATCAGGCGGGGTATTCTTAGCCATGCGATTCAATGCAAGGACGCTAGCTTGGTCAAGTCAATGCTGATTCTGAACCGCGATCTTGGCAAGAATCTCGATAGCGATGTTGCGTCGACCTTTGGT
The DNA here is from genome assembly GCA_010015675.1 of Byssothecium circinans. Taxonomy (NCBI): domain Eukaryota; kingdom Fungi; phylum Ascomycota; class Dothideomycetes; order Pleosporales; family Massarinaceae; genus Byssothecium; species Byssothecium circinans. The sequence continues at coordinate 603,636 of ML977002.1, read as the reverse complement.
GCTGGCTACGTGCACTTTGCTGCGCGCAGTGGCAGTCCAGAGGTAATGCGCCTGCTAGTTGACACAAAGCTATCCTTGAGAGCTACCGATTCGAGACGATTCACCCCCCTTCACTATGCGTGCCGCTCAGGTGTTCGGGAGGTGCTTGAGGTGATCCTGGAGTCTGACATTGATGTAGATGCTCGCGACCAATACGGGCGTACACCATTGATGCTTCTTCTAGCCTTTACCAAGTGGCGAACAAGACATACCCCGGGTGATGCTGTGCTGATGCTCAATGCGCTCGTATCTAAGGGTGCGTCAATTCACGCCAAAGATTCGGTCGGATATCGACCCGTGCACTATGGCATGGTTGCCATGGACCCAGTCATACTCCAGACTTTGTTTGACCTCGGAGCGGATCCAGGTGTACTTGCGGAAGAGCTGAAGACACCTCTTCACGTGTTTGCAGATGGTAAGATTAGCAGCTTACGGCATGGCGATCTTGGGTTCGAAAAAGATGAATTGAAGTCAGAAGGATACTCAGAAAAGTATCACGCATACCAGACACCATTGGAACTTGTTGAAGCGATGGCTAAAGTGGTGCTTCGTATCTCACCTCCGCGGGTGCTTGCAGCTGAGACAGCTACAAATACCACTGCATTCACGCTGGCGATCAGAAATCGCAACTGGATCCTCCCCCAGGCTCTCCACGCTTCTCAAGCTCCATTCAGCTGCGATGGAGACCTTTCGGGTGAATTTGAATTCGTCGCAGTCTGCGGTTTCTATGAGCTTGTTCGAATAGTCATTGAAGCTGGCGGCGTTCCTCCCACGGACGGCAGTTTGATTGTCGGCATGTCCACTGTGCAGCCTGCACAGAAACAGTATGAATGGGACGAGGACGAAATCAACATTTTTGGATGCGAATCATGTCCTCGCGTCGACTATGTGCAGGTATTGAAAGAGCTCTCCGCCTTCGGAATTGATATCAATTTTCAAGATTCCTACCCTCGATCGACAGCAATACAGCTCGCCGCGGAGAGAGGCATCGAAGACGGAACATATCTTGTCGCTCTCCTTGAAGGCGGCGCAGATCCTTATATGCATCGAGACAACGGATTCGATTCATTTTATCTTGCACTGTTCTGTGGAAAGCTCGACAATCTGGCTATCCTCGTTCAGCACGCCATTCAGGATATATCACGCGATCATTGGCTTACCAATTTCCTCCGAGAGTCTGGCACAATGCCACAAAGCGAGCAAGAGTGCTTCGAAGCTTGTGTTGCCGCAATTGGTCATTCTGGAGCCTATCAGACGAACGATCGCGACGGTCACACGCTCCTTTTCCACGCTGTCAGTGAAGGCAATCTGACCCTAGCGCATGAGCTTATCATGCTTGGATCTAACGTCGGGTCTGCAGACTATACTGGCTGGACGCCGTTTCATGAAGCAGTGCGAACCTATCGACACGACTTGATAGAGCTCATGATCAACCAAGGGTCTGACGTGAGGTGGCCAGTAGAGACTACAGCACCATATTCCGTCACCTCTTCCGTGCCGCCAGATCCGGACGAACCGATACCGATTATCAACGCGTTGCACATTGCCGTGGGTATATACGGAGCGCGTTATGGGACCAGTAACCGGGTGTCTCCAGAAATCGTGCGACTACTCCTCGAGAACGGAATGAACCCGAATGCAAAGGCTATGCATGTTCGTGGTCTGCAGAACTGCTGCGTTTGGGAAGACGCCTCGCCACTTCAAATTCTGTTTCGCTCATGGAGCCTCTCATGGGGCGCCGAGTATCTGCCTGACTTCTTTGCTGTCGTTCAGCTGCTCATCGATTACGGCGCTGATGTGCGCGACATCGCGAATGGATTGACTATATGGGAGATTGCTAAATTCGAAGGGTATGAAAGCTTGTGGGATACTCTGAGGAAGGCTGAGCCAGTGTCAACCGAAGTAGACTAGAGTTCTCAACACACTTCCATATACTCCATTTCTCAAATTTCCAGGAAGTTCGGACATATGGTGCTCGCAATGCCGCTGCTCTGTAGACAGTATCATCATTAACCATTCCGTTGACAAGTACTTCAAATTGCTGCTCACACATGCATCTTCGTGCATCGCAGCTCATTTTTCGTTCATTGCACAAAGGATGCGGGCCTATCAACAGCGAGCTTGAATGAGTCGTCTAAACATCAAGGCACGATAGAAGAGTCTCCTTCAGTACACGACTTAAGACGACGTGGTGAAGCACTAACGTCTACACTCACCGAATCATGGATTTTAGTGCCCTTAGACTCACGCTAGAGGTATTCTTGGATGTTAGTAGTCCGTGTGCAACTAAAGTTGTCCCTGGAAACAGCCTTCCGTCAGTCACAACCCAATTATCTACAAGCATGAATTCTCTATCTACTGTATCAGCGGCGCATACTTCTTCTAATTAGTAGACCCCTATTTAATAGTATTTTAAAGTAACAAAATAGTAAACAAAGCTACTAAAATAATTTTTTTTCTGCTAAAGTCTTTTAAGCCCCTAAAAACAACAAAAAAATGCCTACAAAATAGGGGCTAATAAAAAAGCCCCTGAATTAGGGAGTTCCGCCCATAGTGCGTCCTGCCCAAAAAAAAAAAAA
>ML977002.1:567691-601007 GCA_010015675.1 Byssothecium circinans | reverse complement strand
AAAAAAAAAAAAAAAAAAAAAAAAGGTCAGAAAGCAACCACATGCAGTAGCGACGTAGAGTCACGTGAGCAGACGGCTCTTGTAGCGCGCAGATTGGGATGGTATAAAAGCTCCTTTTGAGGATGTTGAGAAAATAGTGAATCCGCAAGTCGCATATCCCCGGTAAGGAGGTAAGGTGTTAGAGACATCAAGCTGGGCGGCCAACACTTTGCATGCTAGATCATACCTCACTGGTGCGGCTCGGATGGATTATCCACCTGGGCGCATGCTCGATACGATGAGTTGAGAAGCATCGTGATGTGAGAGAGGATAAAGGCCCTTTAATGAGAGCCAATGAGGTTCGTGCCCGTTCCCCAATAGAATAAGAGCTAACTATCGGCGATGCGGTGAGAGAATGGGTAACAGGTTCAACACCCCGTCATGCCGTAGAGATGTCGATTTCGGTGATCATGTGAATACGCAACGGTAGAAGGTGGTAGAGTAAGCTGAGCGACGCTGCAGCAGCCCTTCCATTGCATGTAGGAGCTCCACAGACGATGCAGGCACGGGACTGAAAGCTAGTAGTTGTTGGAGACATCCGTTCATGAGCGGCGTAGGGCGCGATTAAAGCCCAATCAGGTGGATAGCATAGGACATAGGCAAGCGCTCAAAGTAATATAGAGTAGTACATGGTATCATTATACTTGATCGATCTACGTCTTCCCAAACTTCGCCTTGATGCCAGCCAGCTTCGCAGCCAACCTGCCTTTCAATCCTCCAGCGCCGATCGCAGGAACTTCGTCTGCGCCAACGAACCGCCTGACCAGCAGGTTGAAGATATTCCCGAAGCCGAGCGCCATCACCGTACTGGTCAGGATAATGACGTTGTACGGCATACTGAAATCCGGCGTTGGCAGCGGCAGTAAGAGTGGGGTTGTTCGCACGTAAGCGCCTTTTCTACCACCCTGGGCTGGCGAGAGAATGCGTATGACCGCAGGAGCGGCATCGAATCCTCGATTTGCATCGGGCGGGTATTCCGTGTACCGTAGGATAGCCTTTTCGAAATCGTAGGTCAGAGTCAGCGTTGATGCTGGTGGGATGACCATCCTGATCTCGAGATGGGTCCCGCGCTGTCTGTCCACGGCTGGGCGGTAATACGTTTCCTTGATTGGATTATCGGATGAAGTATCGACGTGAGCGCGGAGAGTGTGCAGATACGGCTTCATGAACCACGGCAGTGATTCGAGATAGACAAACTCCACGGCATCGGTGGCGGAGGGGTTCGTGATGACAGACTGTGCGCTTCCACGCTCTTGCCCGTGGCCGTTGATGGTACGAGCAGCATACAGTCCTGGTTTTGCATGTACGAGACCGGTCGTCATCTGCTGCTCTGGGAGAACAAGATCGAACTCGGTGCCCACGGGTGGTTTGTAGCATCGGAGAGTGTCCATTCTAGATTTAGTTTCTCTGTAATCTCCGGTTGCTGTGACATCTATTGTTCTCTCTGGAGGAGCGTTAATGCAGAGAGTCTCTGAGCCTGGGCCTTCTTCCACGGTCAAGGGGCAAGCGCCTCTGAGTGGTCTGCCGAACAGCTCCTTGAGTGTCCAAGATGGCTCGGCGCGCTTGTTGAGTGGGTAGCAGGTGTCGTCTCCGTGATAGGGTTTTGAAGCGTCACACTCAATTTCCTCAATAGGAAGGGGCCGCGGTATGGGGTTATTCTGAGGGCGTTTCGACCTGTCGATATCCAGCACCATATCCACGCTTTGCTCCATCTCGACCATGCAATGCTCGCCGCTTTCGTCGCACACCGGCTGTACATCTATGGCCATGGTTTGGAAAGACGCATCAAAGAGCTTGTGTCCGTCCAACAAGCTGGAGATACCAGCCTTGCCCTTGCAAGGGAGCAGTTTCAGGAAAGGTGTCAGGTTCTCGGTGCAGACGACCTCGTGGGGCAGCATTCCGTGTAGAAGATGCAAGTTGGAGGCATTTCGATGGTCGCCTTCGGGTTCAAAAGCCATTACGGGGCGTATCGTCCTCGTGGCGTCTATAAAATTCAATGAGGCGCAGAACAGGCCAGAGAGTGAATTGACGAGGGTCAGCCATTGCGAGAAGGCTCTGTACAGGATCAGCCCAAATTCTGGATAGTCCAATAGTAGACATACTGTTCCTCGCTCTGTGCCTCTATCCACGCCCACAGCTCCACACCGTTGCCCCCTTCTCGTGCACCATGCCATGGTCGGTCCCCCCAGTTCTCCGCATCCCACCGCCCTACACTAAACCTCAAATGCAGCTCTTTTGTATGGGCATGCTGTAAGATCTGGCCCAAAGACCTCGGGAAGAAGCGGAAATTCTGCTGGTCAAATGCAGCGGAAGCCTCGTGGCTACGAAAGTTGAAGGAGGCAAGGAGGGACTGAGGTAGAGGACGGAGAAGGAGGCGCTCGTGATAGTCGTAATTCGCAGACACGGGCGCTAAGAGGGTATGGAGGAGCAGGAATAACAGAAAAGAAAGCATTGCAACATGACACCAGCCGGGAAGCGTCTATAGCGGGAGCACTTGGGATGGCCGTCGGTGGTGAGGTGAGGTGAGGTTCGGAGGTGTGCTTAGTAAGGTGGGCCTTGGCGGCGCGGTTACGTCTATCGCGATTTCTTTGGGCGGACCATCGACTCTACCACAACACTCGACAGCGACAACACTAGAGTGCACTCAACATGGCCGCTGCTGAGACACGTAGGCTGCTAGGTACGCTCCCTCTACTCCTATCAATACGCGCAGTGCTGACAACCAACAGAGCAGCTCATGGGCGAGCAGTCCATGAGCGGCAGTGACCAGCGTGCGCCGCAGCTCAAGATCGACGACCCCAAAGTCTGCCGTTCTTACCTTGTCGGAAATTGCCCTCACGATCTCTTCACGAATACGAAACAGGACTTCGGCCCCTGCCCCAAAGCCCACAACGAGGCGCTGAAGCAGGAGTACCAAGCTGCTTCCGAGCAGGACAAGGAGCGGTGGGGCTTCGAGTTCGACTACTTGCGAGACATGCAGAAATATGTCAGTGACTGTGACCGGCGCATAGAAGGCGCTCAGCGACGACTGGAGAAGACGCCCGAGGAGATTCGCCAGACAAATGTCTATGTAAGTAACCGTGTCACTCTCCTCTCGGCGGCTGTCCTAACTGTTCCCAGCTCTCGCAGATCAACGAATTGTCCAAGTCTATCGAAGCGGGCCTCCACGAGATCCAGATCATGGGCGAAGAGGGCATGGTCAACATGGCTGTGCAAGAGATGTACAAGGTGCAGGTGAAGCAGACGGAAAAGGCCGAGGCTGAGAGGAATCTGCGCAATCTCTCAGATACGGGTGGTCCGTCAGGCCATCAGAAGCTCCAAGTCTGTGATGTGTGCGGTGCGTACCTCAGTCGTCTGGACAACGACCGCCGCTTGGCCGACCATTTCTATGGGAAAATGCACCTTGGGTACGCGCAGATGCGGAAATCGTACGAAGAGCTTCAGAAGAATCTCAAGGGTCGACCCCCGCCGTCACGCGACACATACAACAGTTATGGACACGACGACATGAACGGAAACCGCGGAGCAGGAAGCTGGGGAGGTTACGGCGCCCCCCGAGGCGGACGGCGCGGCGGGCGCGGAAGGGGTCGTTGGTGAATTCATATTCAACTTGGCGTTCAAGGTTTGTCGATGGTATCATTCGATCAGTCCGGCTCATTTCAGCATTGATTGAATGCCTTCTAGGTGCAGCTCTCGCACAGCTCCAACCCACGAAAACCATCCGACAAGAGTTGCTCAAGAACTGCATGGGTCCTGGATGTGTAAAAGAGGGGAAGCACACTGCCTCGCCACCAGTAGAAGCTTCTCAACATGAGAATACCCTGGCCCGTCACTAGGAGAATCTCTAGGCGCATCAGGAGGAACACGCTGGCCGTCAACAGTAGAAGCTTTGGGCGCTCTGCTGCTCTCTAGTCAATCCAGACATGTACGCTACACCTTGATTCCACTGATCCGCCTCTAACGATGATCAAGGGATGCGCTTGTTGCTTGAACCATGTCCTCGTCGTCATGTACATTCACTTTGGGAAGGGAGGAGGTGAGTACAGTTCTTCGTCGTCGAGCCTTTTAGGCTTTAGTGCAACCTTGTGCACATCGTGATACTCAACCGTAGTCTGTGGAGGTCCACGTGAGTCAAATTTCCCTTGCTCTCGTCTCATTTTGTCAAACACGCTGCTTGATTTCGTCCGCTGCTCGATTGGTGGTCAATCTTTGCTACGACTGGCAGCAGCAGCGCACAAGAGCCCATCTGTCAGCAACTTCTCTTGCACAAGAACGTCTGACTTAATAATTCGTAACGATTTTCGTACACTGAGCCACAGGAATGTAGCGTGGTGACTCCGTTCGTCACTCACACATACCTCCCTTTCTTGAATATAACAGCCGCGCGCCAAGCAAGGGCTGCTCCATTCGGCAATATATATCTTCTTTTATCCTTTCCCGCTCAGATCTTTCTCCGTGATAGTACTTTCTTCTTGCTATGTTCGTCTTCAGCTACTTGGCCTTCCTCATCCCGCTCGCCACATGCGTAGAAACTTCACCTCAAGAGCGTAGAGCACCATCGCGAATAGCAGGTGAGTGTTCTGCAGTAACTCGACAGAACATTCCCATGCTAAGCATAGCAGTGACCAAAAATGTTCTTCCCCTTGTTGCAGCCTCTCGCCCCTACCCCGTTATTCCCTCGTCGAAACACCTCCACAAGCGCCGCCCATTCAAAACTGCCATCCTACCTCTAAACACTTCCTCCACCGCCTCTGACGATGATACCATCTCCAAAATCCAACAAGATGTCCTCACTCTGGGCGGCCGCGTCTACATGATCAACGTCACTTTGGCTGGCAAACCCTACACCCTCGTCATTGATACTGGTAGCTCCGACACCTGGATCGCTTCATCCACATTCCAATGTCTCTCAAAACTGTCGCGTGCCCCGCTACCACAGGAAGCATGTGGTTTTGGAAAACTGTACGATAAAGAAGACAGCAGTACGTTTGCTTCGATACCTACACATACATTTGGGGTAAGATACACGGATGGCGAGTTCTTGCTAGGCGAGCTGGGAAAAGAGGTTTTGGGCGTCGGGGATAAAGGAGAGGAGTTGAAGATTGAACAGACGATTGGGGTCGTGGAACGAGGGTGGTGGAGTGGTGATGAGATTAGTAGTGGGTTGATGGGGTTGGCGTATTCGGCATTGGCGAGTAATGCTAGGGAGTTGAATTATACGAGCGTCGTGTTCAGCTTGTGAGTTCCCCTCCCGCTTCCTTCCCTCCTCTTTCTTCTCCTTCCAACTTCGAAACTTGGTCGACTTGAGCTAACGAGGTATCCGCGTGTTTGTAGGTTCAAAGATCGCACCGTTCCACCTATCTTCAGCCTCGCTCTCAGTAGACCGACGATTCAGAATCCCGTTGCTGGTGGTCTTCTTGCTATCGGAGGCATACCGGATGTACAGCATGATGGCGAGTTTGTCAGTACGCCGATTAAGCCCGTGGAGCAGGATACATATGCTTTCTACAGCATCGAGGTCGAGGGCTTTGATATCGCGCCGCCTGCCGACCCATCTTCATCCCCTGGAGCATCGTCTTGGGAACCCAATGCCTCGTCTGACGCACCGTTATTAGCGTTAGGAGTTGAAGATAGCATACCGATACACATGCCAACTTCCTCCACCTCAGTCAAATCCGTCTCCACGTCGACATCCACCTCAACCTCCACACCACGAAAGAAACCAACCAAAAAGCCCACCAAAAAGCCCAAACACCCCTCACACACCCCATCTCCCTCCTCTCACTCTCATGCACAGCCTCGCCCCCGTCAAGCAACCCGCCCCTCCAACTCGGACCCAAACTCCACAATCATCTTCGTCCCCAACCTCACAATGGTCATCGATTCCGGCTGCACATTACTCTACTTCCCCGACGACATCGCCGACCGCATCGCCTCGCTCTTCGTCCCTAAGGCAGTCTTCGCCGAGAATTCGAATACGTACCTCGTGCCTTGCTCTGCGGCTCCGCCGCGCGTGGGTGTTGTGGTGGCTGGACGTAGTTTTTACGTGCATCCGGATGATTTGATGAATAAGGCACCGGGGGCGGTGGGGGGTGGAGGTGTTGTTGGGGGGTCGGACGGTGGGGGGGTTAGGTTTGGAGAGGGGAGAATGTGTACGCTTGCGGTGCAGAGGCGGGGGGGTGGGGATGCGGTGTTGGGGGATAGTTGGTTGAAGAATGTTCTTGCTGTTTTTGATTTGGGGGCGAATGAGATGAGGTTTTCGGGGAGGGAGGAGTATTGAACTGTTTGAAAAGGGGTTTAAGCACACGCACACACAGAGAGAGAGGGGTTCTGGAAGCTTTGTTTTAGGGGGGGGGGGGGGGTGGAAATTGTTCAGACCTATGCTCCATTCTTTTGATGTTTGTCCAATACGAACACTAACTAGAGCTCCGCGCTCACTGTCTTCATAATCTTGATTATGTCCTCGACATCCTCACTCGATATCCTTCCCATCCCACACTCCGTCGCAACCCCAAACTCCCTCTCCCCTAATACCTTCCCCGCCGCCGCTATCCTTTCCCTCGTCCCCTCCTCATCCCCTTCATGCACCAACCCCAAATAAAGCTCCGGAACCTCCCATTTGAGCCCCCTCAGCAGTTCAAAATACTCCACGTCCTTCCGTTCCTTCGGCACAGGCAGATGCAGCCACTGAATCTCCCTCTGCACACACTTGTGCAACGCATTCCCCACCTCAACCATCAACCCCACATCCTTCGGTTCAACGAAGTGCCGATGACCTATATCGCCGTAGCGGAGATGAAACCCCAACTCCACATCTTTCGGGACGCGATTCGCCAACCTAGCCAAACGGGAGATGATCTTAGGAAAGAGAGGAGGCTCAAGGTAACAATTAAAAAACACACCATCCGCGCTTTCCAAGAACGCAAACTCTGAAGCGACGTCGACCTGAACAGCAAGTTCGCAATGCGGAGTCCCATCCACGATCTTCTGCAGAGAACGGTACAGAGCATCTTCATACTGCGGGTCCATCTCCTCCTGGAACTCCAATCTGAACAACCCCAGCGCATTCAGCGTCCCTGGTAAACTAACCTGGAACTTTACATGCTTGGGGATAACTCCTTCGTCTTTCCGCTGCTTGAAAAGCGCATAGGATTTCTAGAGCCGCGTCTTCGTAGTGCGTATGCAGGACTTTGAGCTTGTCGAGAGCGGCTTGGTGTTCTGCGGGAGTGAGGCTCATGGGTCCGCTGGAGGCAGTGCGCGAGACGAGGACTTCGGGCGCGGCGGAAACGATGTCCTCTTGCCACATGACAAACTGCTGGCGGTTTGCCCGTTTCGCCGTCCGGAAGGCGGCGGGGGGTGATGAGGGAGGAGTGTGGCGAGTTTGGAGAATACTTCAGAGGTGATAGATTGACTGAGCCGACGAAGTGGACGCCGCGGGTTTGGGGAGACATTTTGGTGGTGGTGTTGGTGTTGGCGTTGAGACGGTGAGGTGGGTTGAGAGATGGGGAAGTTATGAGGTGAGGCAACATTCGGCCTGATGATCAATCATACGTGGGTAGTTGGTTACCTAATCGAGCGGCGTACGCTTGTGCCGAAGTATTCACACCTATCGGCCTCCTTGCTGCAGATATAACTGCAAGTGTGGCTCATGGGTATTGAGACTGGTCGACCATTTCGCACCCGTTGATTCGTTTGATTGAGAGCAGCTAACAGACTTGCATTTGACGTGTCTTGCCTTGATACTCCAGGTCTGCATCGTCAGTGGTATAGTCTTCACGTTGACGTGTTGTAAGCCGTTGTGTTCGACGTTTCTCATTCGTAGTCGCTAGTATATCCTTGGAAGCTACTACAAGGGAGGTAGTTGTTTTCGATAAAGGCCGAGTCTAGCCGTAGACCATAAACATTCCTCCATTCCTGCTCTTCAGCAAACGGGTGAATGTTGGCTCGCACGGTACCCTTGACGCGCTCGATGCCTTTTCCGGCCGCAGACACAGACGTATCGAACAACCGGATCATGTTGTCGCAGGTCTTGCCATCGGCGAACGTCGGCTGGTTGGTGAAGTTCTTGAAGAAAGAGAGAGGAAACATTGCTTCAGTGGTAGATGCAAAAAGAGTAGTCAGTGATTCGGCGCCGGTTAGACTGCTGGCGCTGAAGTAGGTGGTGCCGGGCTTCTTGGAGTTGGGGACTGCGCGGTAGGCATCGCAGCCGGGTTCGAAAGAGGCGGGGAAGGTATTGGTACCATAGTCGCCAGCACCTTTGAGGGCGATTTCATGGCCGGCAGTCATGAGGAGTGATGGCGCCCATTTGAAGGATGTGTGGCCGTCGCCAAGAAGATCGACGAAAGGGAACTCGATCCCGGTACGCTGCGCATATTAGTTTTGCGTTGTACATTTAAAGGAGGAGACGTACAGAGAAGTCATCAATCTTGTACCCAAACGCTTGGACCTCATGATCGTGTACTGCTTGCACAATCGCAGGGTACATTCCTTCAGGGAATGACGGAAGAAGAGCTCGGTATGCATGTTCCAGAATACCGTATTGTGATGGAATGAGTTTCCGCGCCAGCTTCAGCGATATCGGGAGGACTGCTATCGTCCCATTCAAAGTACCAGTGGCATTGTTTGGATACAAAGAAGCGATCGGATTCGGCTGGTCGATACTCGTGCATGTATCAAGCACGAACTGATTTGGCGATGAAAAGTACGTAGACGATGCATACCGCAGCATGAGTAGCGAGAGGAAAGAGAAGACGAAATACTGCAAATTCGACGTCTTCGCGTTCATCTTGGGGTGATGAACGGTGATAAAAGCGAGGATAGGATGCGAAAGCAGCGCAACGTCCAGATAATATGTACTGAACATTATGATAGAGAGGATAAAAATGTATGTGGCTCTCTAGTTGAAATATCAGAGGCAACAAGAGAGTGTGGAGGCATACAATACAGCGAGCGGTGTGTGGGATATAAAGACATAGTCGGAAACTCCATGAGCCGGAAGTACGACTGATCTGATTCGCTCTCGAACGCCCACACAGAACTAAGGAGATGCGCACTCCAACGGAACGCGTCTCCCCCGAAACACAGGGCTTCCAGTGTGCCCTGTGACATACATTTTCACGGCCGTGCGTCGCCGTTGTTGTGTCCCGCATGGAACTTCTAGCTCCGAAAGACGGGATATCATGGTTGTGGACGGGAAAGTGGCTTGCGACGGTTTGCACTCGCGCCGAGACAAGACAGCCGCCAGATCTCCATTATTTCGAGTATAATTACTCTCCGGGTATTCTGCAGCTCAAGCATGCGTGTGCAGTTGCCCTTGAGTTGTCGACAGAAGCGTGAGATGTGTCAGGCAGAGTTTCAAGCATTCCCGCAGTTTTGAGGCTGCCGCTAGACCCAATGCTGTGCACTCGGTGAACTCCCCGTGCCCAACCCTTGAGAATCACTGAGACATCGCTGTGGTCGAGGCCTAGTGAGAATAAGTAAAGCCGGCCGGAGGTTCACGACATGGTAACCTTCCTTGAACTCGTTATGCTGGTCGCATGGGTTGGGGTGTTGTCGCGTCCACTTGCACTATCATCACAGTGCTGGTTTGCTAGCGCTATGCACAGAATGCAGAAACAATCAGATGAGATGCATGTGCCATGCGATACGTTTGAGGTCATGAGTGTCAAGGGTATATTATTACTATGAATTACGGCAAAAATCGCCCAAAGTACGATATCGTCTATGACTCTATGGTAGCAGGACCCTTCTAATGTCAAATACACGACTCATCACACCAGCCGCTCATGCAATATTACTGTTCTTGCTTTGCAAATATGATTCCACCGCAACTTCGTCCAACTCCTCCACTTTCTTTTCAAGCGATTTGTTATCCTCCGTCCTTGTCGGAGAGGCGCTCTTGCTCGTCGCATCAGACCCCGAGCTGCTAGAAGCCCTACCGAACCCTAACGAAGCAAATCCGGAATAGATGGAGCTCACTAGCGTAGTTGCAGCAGTTTGTTTGTCCTGCCTCGACTCCCGATCTGCGTCTTCCACATCTGACTGTGGTACTGACGACGAACGAGACCCCGATGACCGAGGCGTTTCGTATGAGGATGAGGTGTCCGGGCGTTCCAGCGTATTCTCATCTTCGCCATCGGCTGGTACTCGTTTCGTGTCCTCGGCCTTCTCCCCATCCAACGTCTCTGCCAGCTGCTGTCCGAACAGCAGGTTGAAAATGACTACAAACAGGACTTCGTTCGTACTCTTGTCCTTCACCACAAAACGCAGCGCATGCGTTTTATCGTCGATATATCGCACCACCGAGATCGAAAACCCCGGTATCCTCAACGCAAAGTTCGCAAAGTCGAGATACGGATTGAAGAAGTCGGCCTGGTACATTCGCCCAGCTTCAAAAACAAAGTCATCCATGTTCTTCTGATCCAAAAAGTTCTTCCTCCTCTTTGACGCCTTGGCGGGGATTTTCTGGTCTGCGCGGATACGCTGGCCGCTTCCGTGAGCGCCTTCTTCGATGACACCCTTCATGTCTGAATCGTGCGTCATCAACTGCTCTTCTGCTGGTACTTCTGACGTGTGCTCGCCAATCCGGAATGCGAAAAATGAACTCAGTCCAGGTCCATAGAGATACGGCTTATCGGAATAGGGGTCCGAAAAGATTCCGGGATCCACAATCGTGGTAACAATCTTCATCGCATACCGGAACCCCGGCGGTAATCTGTCTCTTATCGAATGGTCAAAGTCGAAACCAGTGAGCAAATCGCTCCCCTTGATGTTCTTCTTTGGGATGAAAGAAAATCCGATCGAATAGCGGTCAGATGTGTGGAGCGGATGGGAAAAGTAATCTGATGAGACTGGCGATCCTCGCGGCAGGCCATGGTAGTCGCGTATCTTTACTTTGAGATAGCAGGTCATGATGTCGTTTTCGATAAGAGTTGGCTCTTCTCCATTGACGGCAACCTCCTGGTGCGTTGAAGGGTCGTATGAAGGTCCTGCTGTGACGCGGAGGAGGTATTTGTCGCGAGCCGCTGGGTCGACTGCGCTGCCTTCTGAGCCTCCCATTCCCATTGTGTATACAGGAATTTACTCAATTTGTAGGAGGTTCTCGATTCAAAAGTTTGGTAGGACTCGGGCGTCGTCTTGACCAAATAAACAGAGAGAATATGTAATTATAGGCCCCTCCAAAAATACGATAAAGAAATTAACACGTGAAAACCGGGCTGAAACAACCTTGGAATGAACATTGAATGGTCTGGATCCTCAGGAAACTACAAGCCATTATATTCAGATACAGAAGGAGTTGCTAGTCCACGATCAGAAGTCAGTAGCATCTCATTTTGTATGAGAGGCTGAGTCTTAAACCTGTTGCGCCGCAACTCAGTTTGAGCTTTTGGATGACGCCAGCTGGTTCAATGCGGTTAAGCGCCGCCGAGTCTGCGGCTGTGTGCCTTCCGAGCTCAGCTGTACGCCTTCCGAGCTCAGCTATGCGCCACGGGAGGGACGCACAACACATGATCACTTTGACGGCTTTCTGTATCTCTTTCATATTCATCCCAAAATTCATGGACGCGTTCGGGCTCAAGGGCTCAATGTGCACATCGTCCTCAGTGCAAAGGCTCCGCTTTCAACGCCTGAATTAGCCACATGACGACAGTTACTACCCAGGTACATTCCAGCTATTCCATCACGTGGGACTTCCCTCTAACACGCGGTGGACTCTGATAGGAGCGATTGCCTAGCGCGTAAACGCCAGCTAAATTACCGACAGCACTATCACATCACCAGTCATGAGTCGGACTACCCATAAAGGTCCCTTAAGTTTGGTTCTTCCATGGGATCGGCCCTTATGGCCTGTCTAATCCAATTATCCTAGCATCCAACTTTTGGTATGAAATCCCCACACATCAGTCCATGTGGTTGAAAACACTGTGTCGAATGCAACTGCACAAGACTCTTCCCTCCAAGTGCGACGAGAAGTCCATCTAGGGCAAAGAGAACAGCATAGTACCTATTCTAGATTTTCTTCTGGAGATCAGAGCAAAGAGTCTCCAAATAGTGCTCAAGCGCATGTGGATCGGGATCGCTCCTTGAAGTGAGTGAGAGAATTTCAATTTTAACGCCTTCTGAGCACCCCTTTGGGGTGTTTGACCAGCGATCTAGAGCTACTGCAGTAGCGTTCACCTAGGCTCCTTATTTTACTTCTTAGTCTTAAGCTAAGAGGAGCCTACTAGCTAAGAAAAACTATGAAAACTTATTCTATACTAACAGCAGCGCTTATCTATAATACCTTACAGCGTAGAGTAAATTACTCCCTAGCCTTTAGCACCTAGACACTATATATCCCCCTTTATATTTAATAGTCTCTCCTCTTACGAGCTCCTCCTTTAGTAGAGGGTCTAATCTATATTAGCTTTATTAGAGGTATTATAATAAAATTATTAGGCTAAAAGAATAAAAAGATCTATAATATAGCTATTAGTACTAGAGGTAGGTAGGTAAATACTTAATAAGGCATATTTTAGATATATTGCTATATTAGCTCTATAATTCCCCTTAGTTGCTAGGAGGTAGGTCTATAGCCCTTACTATATATAGGTTATAGCATCTAAATTTTAAGGGCCCCTTAAAGTAAGAATAAGTAAACTTTGCTTCTTATTTACTTAACTAAGAAACTTATAGCTTATCTAAACTAACAAGTTATTATTATAATGAGGATAATGTATTCTATTACTAAATAGCCTAAACTACTAAATAGCCTAGAATTCCTTAGTAATACTAACTTACTTAACTATATTATTATTATTATATATATTACTATCTAAAAATATATACTAAGTACTAGCTTCTAACTTAGAAGAACCCTCTTTATTAGCTTAATAAATTTTTATATTATACCTAGTCTTACTATAGTTACTATAGCACTAAATACCTAGTTATTATAGTTATTATACCTTACCTTTACTTTCTATCCTTGCCCTTTTATAGTTCTAAACTATTCTTAATAGTTTAGAACTATTTTAGTCTACTATAGGATTATATTCTATAGTACTACTCTTCTAAATATACTTATACTTACGTGTTTTTTACTTAGTTACTACTATAAGTTACTTTTTAAGCTCTTTAATACGCGCCTTTATAAGTACGCTACCTTATAGTACTAACTTAGTACTTTTAATAAGCTATAAACGCCTACTATGTGCTATTTATAGTAACTAAGTAGTAGAATTATATATAAGCTTTAACTATAAGCTAAATTTACGTATATTACTTAGAGTCCTTAATAGCTATAGTATCTCTAGTAGTAGGGGTCCTAGTAAGGTATATATATATATATATTAAAGTAATTAAGTACTATCTATATATTTAAAGAGACTAGCCCTATTACTTTAAAGGCCTTTTAATAGTTCTAAACTATAAATATACTTAAAAACGTATCTTTAAAGGCTAGTAAGAATACTTTTTTATTAATATAAAAAACGCGCTTTTATACTAAGCCCTAAATAATCTTAGAGTACTTACGCTTAAGTAGTAAGAAGTATACTATATTAAGTAGCTAGAGGATATATAACGTATTCTACTACTAAACCGCCTAAACTACTAAACTGCCTAAAATTCCTTGGCAACACCATTACTATCTTCAACGCGAAAATACCTTAACTATACCAATCAGAACAAGACCAACACGAAGGCAGGCTACAGCTTACCCTTGCCGCATACAATAGAGGCTAATTTAACAGCTACCGACGCGCTACTAAGGCCTTTAATGTCAAACATCGCGTCCTATCTAAACGAGCTAGAGGAGTACTTTTTTAACTAGAAATAGTTTTAAATAGTTTAAAACTATCTTTAACTAAAGAGGAGACGATCGTCTAATACATCTTTAACCTTAATTCGCGAGGATTTGCGCCTACGTTAGGCGAAGTATTGGATATGGCGAATAAACTACTACGCGAGCGGGGTAGTAACAAAGTAGGCATTAACTAGTTAGTACAATTTGTAAACTATTTAGAACTATTAAAGACAGCCTAGAACTATTTAAAGAACTATTAAAAAATGTTATAGAAAGATCTTAAAGTAATTAGTGCGTAGTTTAAGCTTATAAAGAATACTAAAATTAAGTACGGTATACACGATAATAATATCTATAACTTTAATAAGACTAGCTTTTAGATAGGTATTATTAGTTCTATAAAAGTAGTTACTAGCTTAAAGAGGCGAGCAAGGCCTACTATTGTTTAGCTAGGCGATAAAGAATAGGTAATAAACATCTAAAGTATACGTTTAAATAGTAAATATACCCTATTATTTATTATTTATAAAGGACGTATCTATATCTCTTCATAGTATTAGGAAGCTAATATACTACGCAATTAAAAGCTCTCTATCTTAAAGAATAGATAGACGACTAATAAGCTTAGCCTTGTATAGTTAAAGCACTTTAATGCATATACAAAAGATACCGTAGTAGGCGTCTATTAGTTGCTAATTTTAGATAGCTATAAAAGCTACCTAAATTAATATTTTAAAGATTATTATTAAGATAATAAGATCCTTACGCTTTATATGCTAGCGCACTTATTACACATCCTCTAGCCACTTGATATAGTGTTATTCTTACTGCTTAAATGTAGGTACTCTAAGATTATTTAAGACTTAGTACGCTAACGCGTTTTTTACGTTAATAAGGAAGCGTTTCTACTAGCCTTTAGAAACGCGTTTAAAAGCGTATTTATAGTTTAGAACTATTAAAAGGCCTTTAAAGCATTAAGGCTAGTCCCTCTAAACGCGCAGGTAGTGCTTAATTGCTTTAATGTACGTATACGTACCCTACTAAGACCCCTACTACTAGAGACGCCATAGCAATTAAGAATACTAAGTAATGTACGCGAATTTAGCTTATAGTTAAAGTTTATACGTAATTCTATTACTTAATCACCACAAATGGCGCAAGGTAAGCTTTTGCAGCTTGTTAAAGACGCTAAGTTAGTGCTGCATAGTACTGCGCTTATAAAGTTGCATATTAAAGAGCTTAAAAAGTAACTTAAGGTAATAACTAAGCGTAAAACACGCAAGCGCAAGTATATTTAAAAGGGTAGCATTATAGAGTATAGTCCTATTGTAGGCTAGAATAGTTCTAAACTATTAAGAACTATTTAGAACTATAAGAGGGCAAGAGTAAAGGGTAAATACAAAGTGCGATAACTAGGTGTTCGCTACTACGGCAACTACGGTAAGGCTAGGCATAACACGAAAACGTATCAAGTAGATAAAAGGGGTTCTTCTAAGTTAGATGCTAGTACTTAGTATATTTTTTTAGATAGCGATGCAGACGATAATAACGATGAAGTTAAGTAAGTTAGTATTGCTAAGGAATTTTAAACAGTTCAGTAGTTTAAGCGGTTTGGTAGTAGAATACGTTATATACTAATATAATATTAAGCTTTAAAGATATTATAACACTAGAAACTATACCTTCTTATTAGCTAACACCTATTAATAATTAGAAAGGAAAAGCCTAAGTTAACTTTAGCCTACCTCTAATAATTACTATAGTTTATAATAAGCCTAAGGGTTCTTTAAGAGGGAGTATAAAAGTAAAAGATAAAAAATCTTAAGCTAAGCTTAAGTAGTAGATTACTACTTTATAGGTAGAATTATAAAAGAAGTAAAAAATAAGGGATCTTTATCCTAAGGATAGTAAAAGTAATTCTAATAATAAGCTAAGTAAAAAAATTAAGAAAGCTACTATTACTTAATCTATCCTTAGACTCCTAAAAGGGTAAAGAAAGAAGAGAAAAAAAAATAAGCTTAAGAAGTAATTAAAGAGCTACTATAGGGTTTCCTATACTTTAAGTCTACTATTTAGTTTCCTGTGCTACTAAGTAACTTAAATACCCCTTAGTTTAATAGTAAGAATATTAGTTAGTTTATTAAAGACTATAAGTTTAGAGTATATAAAGCTAGTTAGAATAATAAAGTAAAAAAGTAATTAATTCTATACTTCTATAAGCTTGCTTAATGCTAGTATATCTATTAAATACTATCTTTTAAACTCTTATTAGTCTTATATAAGACTTTTAAGAAGGATTTACTGAAAGAATACTCTTAGTCTAATCTTAAGTAATAGAAAACTACTTAAGCCTTTCTTAAATCCTAGCTTACTACTATATACTATAATCCTTTCTTATTAAATAAATACTACTATTAGTTTACTAACTTTATCTAGGGTATAATTAACTAATACTAGATTAGTAAAATAAAAGTTAGATAGCTTTTTTTTTAAAAGTTTCTTATAAGAGGATTAAGGGTTAATTATATTTAGTATACTAAAGGAATATTAGCTAGTTAGAGGTAATATTTAGACGTATAATATAAAAGAGATATATAAGTTTCTTTAAGAGATCTATAAATAATAGGAGGCTATATACATCTTAGTACTATCTACTACTTAGAGTACTAACTTTCTAGCCTAAAAGGAAGCTAAATAGCTATTACGTCCTATAATTCCTCTCCCTATACCTTTAAAATATTAGCTTTCTAATATACTAATAGTTATAACTAGTTAGTAATAATAAAGTAAGCCTAAACTAGAGCTATATGTCTAAGACCTTATTAATAGTATAAAAAGCTTTTTATTAAATATCTAAGAGTTTAATAAATAGAAAATAGGTTACCTTACTACTAATATAATATTAACTAAGCCTAGGAATTACTAATATACGTACGCTAAGCTAGTTAGCTTAATACTTTATTTAGATAAGAATAATAGGTCTTTCTTAAGTTCCTATCTACCTATAGTTAACCTAAGGGCTAATATTTAGTAGATTAGAGATTAAAAAGTTTAGAAGCATAGCTAATATATATATAAGTTAGTTAAACATAAAATTAAGGATTATATCTATAGAAAAAAGTTACTTAAGAATAGCTAGTACTATAAGTATAAGAACCCTAAAATAGGCTACTCTAACTAGTATTATAGCCTATACTATATAAACTTAGAAACCTTCTAAGGATACTTCCTTTAATCTTAAGGTAATAACCTATAGAAGTTTATAGTAAAGGAAATTACTTAGTACTTTAATATTACTAATTAAGATTTAAACTTAAACTTCTCTAATATTAAGGGCTTAGATAGAAAGAAGGTAGTTAATAATACTTAATTAGGCAATATTAACTTTAGTTATAATAAAAGATTAGTAGAGAACTTAGAACTAGAATAAAAGGTAATTATAAAAGTAGAATAGTTCTATAACTCTCTTTAAAAAGACTATATATAAGATAGTAATATTTTAACTATTATAGATAAAGCATATAGCATTAAAACCTATAGTAGAAACTAAAGGAATATTAAAAAAGTTACTAGAGGCTATATTACTAAACCTCTATCTAAAGCTAAAGTAAAGGACCTATAATTAATTAAAATTTTAAGAGAAGATAAATAGCTAGAGTCTTTAGATTAACTAGTAATTAGATAGTTCCTATTAATAGTACTAAAGGATAAAGAGATAAAATAAAGCTATATATTTAAAGAAGCCTAATTAGGATTATAGTAATGCTAGCTATCTTTATCTCTTATACCTAGTTCTTAAATAGTCTAAGGTAATATTAAATTAGTATTATAACTAAAAAAAAAAGGCTTTTAAAGCTAGTTCTACTACTTCTCCTTCTAATAATAAGTTAGTCTAGCTTCTTAATATACCTAGTTTAAATTTAATTCTCTCTACTTCTTTATAGTAGGAAGTCTATAGTTTAATAATAGCCTTACTATTATTATAAGACTCTATTATTAAAGCTATATTAAAGCTCCTTTAAGATATAAAGAAGAAGAAGGAAACTATAAAAGCTAAGAATTAGTTAGGTAATATATTTATAAGAACCTATACTTAGAGTAGAGTAAGGAAGTAAAAGTAAGATTAATGTTATAAGACAATAGTTGCGTGTAGCTATACAGGAACGATACGCTTAGGGAGAGTATTAAACGATAAGGCACGGGGTAAGGCAGGCTCAGCAATCACGTGACCTTACTCCCTCTTAGCAGACGGAGCATAGAGTGCTTCTTTTTAGCGAAGAAAGTAGCAGTGCTTTATGTGCTCTAATAGAGCATATAGAGTAAGACACATTAAAGGAACAAAGTAAGCGGTATAAAGACTAGACAGATTTCCTTTATCTTTCTAATTTTAATTCTTTGTAGTTAACTCTCTTTAGTTTATCTTTTACCTAGATTAATACTTAGTTATTCTATAGTTTATTATAAAATTAGTTGCTTCGCACGTTTAATTCTTAAACTACTAAAGCCTACTACTTAACATATACACCTTATACCTACTAACCTCCCTTAACATAGATTAAGATCTAGCAAGTATACCCTTTAGTAATACTTTAACTATCTACAGGTTCAAGAACCTGAACGTACGTAATAGCAGCTCCCGCTACCTTACGTGCCGCTAGCAGCATTGGTACACCTGCTTTAAGTCTAGTATTAGTAATAGCTAACTAGGCTAACTAGATACAGCAATAGGCTAAACAAATTAATAGGTTAATATAAGCAATAGCTTAACTTTAGGCTAAAGACACTATACCCCATAGAAAGATTGCAGCGCTAGAAAAGTATAATAAAAGATAAGATAGTTTAAAGCTATTCTTTACTAACATAGATTTATACTATTAGTTTAACTCTATAACAAGGGAACAAGACAAGATCCTCGCAGCTAGTATGCACCTAAAGGATAGAGTAGCTACCTAGATGCAACCCTTTATAGACGACTATTTTATAAATTAAATAAAGTACTATAAAGACGACATGAAAGCTATCTTTAAAAGCTAGATAGCATTTAAGGAAAAGATTTAAAAGGTATTTAAAGAACTTAACGAGGAGACTTAGGCAAAGTAAAAGATATTTCAGATCTAGTACAAAAAGTTAGTTGCAAAGTATATAATAAAGTTTAAACAACTACAGTTAAAAATTAATTAAGATAATGCGCTATTGCGCATAGCCTTCTACAACGGATTAAAGGAAATAGTTAAAAATAAGATAATCTATTATAATAAGCTAAACGACTTATAAGACATAATTAACTTAGATACCTAAATTAATAACAGACTCTACGAATGAGCATTATAAAAGAAACAATAGGATATAATAATTATTTTTAACTTTAAAAGATATAGAAAACCTAAGACACTACGTTACAACCAAGATAGCAATATAGTAATAATAGACAAAATTTAATAAAAAAAGTAGTTTAATAAAAGTAAAGAAAGATAGCCGGACGGCCTAACCTACGAATAACGCTAAAAACGCTTTAAGAAGAAGGCATACCTCTAATGCAGCGAAGTAGGATACTTCCGTAGAGACTGACCAAAGAACTAAGGCCAGCCTAGCAAGCTTAGAGCAATCAAAATTAGGATAATTAAGTTCAAGGAAATAGGACCTAAAGAGGATAAACTAGAAATGCCACGTTAGCAGCCTACTTCTTGCCTACCTTTAAAACTAAATTAAGTAATAAAATAATTTAATAACGACATTAGTAGCATGGATCTCATCCCGCCCTTTAAAGAATTCTAGGCATTAGAGATATTACGCCTAAGCTAAAGTCTAGCTAAAAACAAAGTACTAAACTAAGTAATTTAATAATAATTAAATGTAAAACTATGCTAGAGGTGTGCTAGCACCACGCACAAAGGACTAGCTTGCGCTATACCTATGTTAGTATATAGTGAAAGGGCTAGTAAAGTAGTAGTAAAAGCTATGCAACTCTAAAGCCTATACGTTATAAGGGATTACATTAAGGTAGAAGTACTAAAGAAGGATTCTTACTAAGAGGTTAATTAGTATTACTACTAAAAGGACTAGTGCCTCTACTATAAGCGCGAATGCGATAAGGTAAGATAATAACCTAAGCAGATATTATATATTATAATCCTAGATAGAGACTATCTAGTAGCAGCCTACTATACTTATTACTTTAGCAATTAGCAATAGCAATACAAACGCGTTAGATAGTGTTAGAATATAAGAGTATATTTAATACTTATATTAATCTACTCTTATTTCTATATATACTCCTTATTACCTAGTAGTTAAATACTATAGGTTAGTAATCTAGGCTATCCTAGACTACTACCACCTAGGCAGTTGACTATAGATCGGATGGAACTATCCTAGATCGATCGATCGATCAAGCAATCGATCAATTGACCGATCCAAAGGTCTAGCCAATATTGTGGCGTTATTGGTTCTTTATTAAATAAAGAAACAATATTAAGCTAAGACGTTTGCAGAAAAGTAAGAACGCTTGCAGCCTTTCTTTATACTATCTACCGTATACAGGCTAGTAGGAATAGGCTAAAGAAAGGTATAAGTAAGTGCTCTATCTTTGATTAAACTCTAAACTACATACGACACAATCTACTATTAATCTACTACTATTTTGACTATCTCTACTATATCTCTATTACTTTTTTATAGATAGTATAAGTACTACGACTAGCACTACTAGACGTATTAGCTAAGCAAGCATATTATAAGATACTAGCTAGTAGGACTAATAGATAGTAATGCACTAGACTATAAAATTAAAAACTACTAATATTAACACCCTCTAGGATACCCTATGGACCATAAGTACGAGAAGGTAGACTAGGCATAATACAAGGCAATTTTTAATTATATGTACCACACGCTCTATAAGGAAAAAGCCGCGTAGGATAAAAAAGGTCAAGATTACGACTTACTTACCTTAGAGGAATACCTAGACGAGGATTATAGACGCTATGCACTCCCTACTCTTCTTTGCGAATCTAAAAAAGATGCTTGCTAGAGGAAGCAAGGCAATTCTATGCAATATTAGCAAATAATGCTAGATAATTAGTATTAAGAACGGGTAGCCTACGGCGACGAGCTAGCGGTAGTACCTTAGGACCCTATAGGGACAAAGGCCCTAATCCCTAGTAACGCTAATAAGGTAAAGTATAAATACTTATTATAGATAGCATATTATGACGATAGCTACTACACACACCTATCTGATAAACAAGGATTAGGATAGTTTCTAAGGAAGCTATAAGGGTTAAAAAACTAGAATGTTACTAAAGATAAAGTCACGCTAGTAGAAGCATTTCTACAATAACCTTATATAACGTATGACACCTAGATCTACTAGTTTATTAGTTAAAGGTAAAGGTATACGTACACAGATGCAAGCTTATAGTACTTATAGATAGTAGAGCTATATAAATGATTATCTCTCTATAAGTAGTTAAAAGATACAATATACTCTATTAAGATAAGGAACGTTTAATATAAGTAGTATTAGCTAACGACGGACTAATGTCCTACGGCAACGGATTTTTAAGGTTAGAAACCTAAGAAGTGTTATTTTACGTACTTAAAATTAAGGACACAACTTCCCTTAATATTATAAATCTTAGTAAAGAAGACATGTTAATTAGTTATAATTAGCTTAAAAAGCATAATCTTACTATTAATTAGTAGAAAGGCACGATGTTTAGCTAAAAACTAGCGCGCAAAATTGCTAGAACACTGTTAAGGTCCAGGGGGTTTGTTACCGGAGATAGCTCGAAGAGCTTTTAGGTGACAAAGGTGCTTGAGGTTCTAGAGCTCAGTTGGTTCTCTGGAAGAGATGTTAATTCGCGACACATAGTAGTACTCTAACAGTACGTGGTAATGTTTGTTTAAAGGGCGTACACTTAGTGAACTTAGGTGAGCTTGCAATCATAGAGTATGAGATACTAAATAGATTGTAATCCTAAGTAGAAGGTTAAACATGACTCCTATAATGTAGAGGTTAAGTTCATCTATATACTAGTTGCGTCCCTTCATCCTATCCGTCTCACTCGTCCTAGTCCCTCATAGGACTTCTAGGATTCTTAGGATGCTAGGATAGTTACGTAACTTACTTACCACTCGTGACCATCTGTCTAGTTAGGGCGTGCGACTAGTTATTACATAAGTATAGCGACCCTACTTCTAGATTATAACACTATCCCCCCTCTTAGAGCTTAATGTCCTTATAAGTTAATAATTACCCTCTTATTCTATTTATTACCACTATTAGCTTGCCGACCGTATTGATAGTCGCGGTTCTTTCGCCATAGTTACTTATTCTTACTACGCTAACTACTAGCTCCCTTACAAACTGTCGTCCCTTCACAAGCGTTGCAACAACTGTACTCGCGTCGGGCGCGGCTTATATGAACCTGCGGGTTTACCCTTGCCAGATTTCTTGAAAATTGATAAGGAGATGGGTCGTCTCAAGGCGTTAGAAGAAGAAGAGGAGGCTTACCTACGTGTGGAAGAGGATGTTACTAAGGCCGCTCTACAGCGCGCCCGTCTAGTGAGGGAGAAGCTTTTAAGGCTTTGTAAACAAAAGAAACTACTTCGTTAGAAGGAGCAGGAAATGTTTAATAAAGGAATATCGTCTGTAGAGGAGTTAGAGGCGTTAGAAGCGCAGGAGGCTCTGCTTTAGAATATTACTTTAGTAAATCTAGAGGCCGCGCTTAGTGCTGCTACCATTGATTAGTTGCCTTTTTAGAATGTTAATGCTAGTTCTTTAGGAGATACTTGCAACCCGTAAGGTGTGTAATTAGTTCCTATGTGTTTTCATTCTCTAGGTAACCTTTCTATTTAATTAGGTATTCTCTTCTGCCTTTTCAATCTCTCTAGTCCATGATCTTTTTAACTTTAAATTCATTTTCTTCCTTAACTTTATAATGGAATGTTTTTTGTAATAGTGTCTTAGGGTCTACTAGTTCTAATCTAGATACGTAGAATACTAGGTGTATCTTAGCTTCTTTAGGTAGCTAGAGTTAGTAGTTGACAGGGCTTGTCCTAGCTTATATTAAAAATAGTCTAACTTTAACGTTGTCTAGTCCCTTGCTTAGTCGTTTTATGCGAAGATTCTTCATAAGTAGGTATACTTTATCCCCCCTTTCTAGCTGAGGTGCCATTTTTCATTTTGTGTTTACGTATGAAATGCTTTTGCGTTATGCCATTTTAAGGCTGACCCATAACTATTAGTGTACGTTCTTTAAGTCCTCTATTATTATTAAAGCTGCCGCTGCCTTGCCTCCTGGCAGTGTGCGTTTAAAGAGATTTAGGTATTTCCTATAGTTTGCGTAGAATGGTGTTTGTCCTATAGATTCTAATATTTTATTATTGTACGCTAATTAAGCTATAGGTAAAAGGGAAACCTAATTATTCTACTAGGTATTACTATAGATTCGCAGATATGTCTTCATTATATGGTTCGTCCTTTCTGTCTGTCCGTCCATTTATGGATGGTATGCTGTGGATAGCTTGCGTTTTATTCTAATTGCAGCTATTAGCGTTTTCTAGTAATTTAATGTGAAGAGCTTATCTCTATCACTAATAATTAACTTTAGCATGCTATAGTATCTAATAAGTCAATCTAGGATCACGTGTCCAAGTTATTCCACGTTATAGTCATTTCTAAATAGTATTATTTCTACGTATTTCGTGAATCTATTAACGATTACTAAGATGGCGTTATAGGTTATCCTAGTCGTAAGGTCCCTTAACACTAGTAGACCTATTATAAAGTCTATAGAGATGTCTTCCTATAGCGTCTTTAGTAGCTTAATGGGTTGCATTTCTCTATAGGATGCGTGCATGCTGTGTTTGTTTTTCTAGCAGTCCGCACATCTACTGATAAAGTGTGTAACCTTTTCTTTTATGCCCTTAAACTTATAATTTCTCTAAATTAGTTTAATAGTCCTTTAAATGCTAGGGTGTCCGTGTACAGGGTCATCATAATGTTGTTATATGATCTCTTCCTATAGTTCCTCTAGTACTTCATTGTTAATTCGCAGGATGCCATTTAGCTATTGGGTTGGTCCTAAGGTCCCGTCCTTATTAGCTCATAGTATCAGTGCTTCAATGGTTTCCTTTGTTCCTGCGATATCGCTTCGTCAGCTGAGGGCATCAGCCCGTCCGTTCTCCTTGCCTAGTATATACATGATCTTAAATTTGTATTATCTAAGTAACTTAGACTATCTAACTTGTCTTCTATTAAGTTGTTTAGTTATCATAAAGTAGAGTAGGTTCTTATAGTTAGTAAAGACGGTGAGTTTAGAGCAGCTTTCTACGTATACCCTCTAGTGCTTTAATGAATCCACAATAGCCATTAGTTCCTTATCATGTACGTCGTAACGTTCTTCTAGTCCTAAGAACTTTCTTAAGTAGTAGGCAATAGGGTGCCATTAGCCATTTCTCATCTGACTAGCTGCTGCTCCAAGTGCGAGATTAGATGCGTCCGTTTTAATTCTCATTAGTTCTCTACTCCTAAATGCCACTAGTACTAGTGGGCTTATACATTTTTCTTTTAAGGTTTTAAATGCCTTTTCTTATACTTCTAACCATCTAAAGAGTACGTCCTTCCTAGTGAGTCCTACTAGGGGTAAGGTTATTAAGGCGTATTCTTTAATAAACCTCCTATTAAAGTTGCAGAATCTAAGGAATTCCTACACTCCTTTAACCATTGTTAGTGTTAGCTAGTCCTATACCACTTATATTTTCTTTAGGCTTATCTTAACCCCTGTGGTGTTAACTACGAATCCTAGGAAGTTAAGTTCTTCCTTATGAAATTCGCATTTTTCTGGCTTAAGGTGCAGGTCTGCGGCATCTAAGCACGAAAGTACTTGCTTAACATGTCTTACATGTTCTTCGACGTTTTCTAAATAGATAAGTATATTATCCAAGTATGTAATTACAAAGATATCCAGGTATGTCTACAACACGTTATTAATTAATGCTTGGAAAGTCACTAGGGCGTTAGTAAGACTAAAAGGCATCACGGTGTATTTATAGTGTCCATATCATGTCCTAAATACTGTCTTCCATTTGTCGCCTTCCTTTATGCGGATAAGATGGTATCCGTCTTATAGGTTAAGAGCCATGAATATCTTTACACGCGCTAGTCAATCCTATAGTTCTCTAATATTAGGTAATAGATAATAATTCTTAACTATAATTTCGTTTAGTTTCTAGTAGTCTATACATGGTCGCAGCGATCCATTCTTCTTTAGGGCGAAGAGGACTAGGTATCCTACTAGTAACTTTAATTCTTATATATAGCCCTTTACTAAGCTTTTATTAATGTATTCTTATAGAGCCTTTAGCTCTTTCTCTAATAGTTAATAGATTAGTCTGAAAGTTAGTTGCTTTCCTTCCTATAGCGTAATTTCGCAGTCCTAGGGTTAATGCTTAGGTAGCGCTGTAGCGCCTACGTCTTCCTAAAAGAGGTGCTCCCATTCTCTATACTCTTTAGGGATCTCTGGAGGTGCCTTTTTCTCCTTTACTCTTACTTGTTAATCTATTAACTGAGTAGCATCTGTAGAGTTGACCGTTCTCACTAAACACGTCTTTGTTAAAGCAATGTTATTGATTGCCTTCTCATCTACTATTAAACGCCGTTGGTGTGTAGGCTTTAAAGTGCGTTAGTAGGCGCAGTTTACTAATAATATTGTGTCGTTCTTCTAGTTAATTACTAGGTTGTGTTTCTTTAGCCAAGGGATCCCTAATATGACGTCGTGAGTGGCTATCTCAAAATAGTCTAGGGTGATTCGTTCGCTATAGTAGTGGATTTTCATGAGTGCTAAAGTGATTTCATGTTAGATCTTAGGTTGCTCTAGCATGACTTGTCCATTTGCTACGTGTAGTAGGTAGGGATCCTTCTTTAATAGTGGCCTTAGTCCCGCTAAGAGCGCTATTGCTATTAAGATGTAATTTGCTTATAATCCTGAATCCACTAATGCCTTCATTTTTCTGCTACCAAGATGGATTAGGATTTTGATTAGGCGTTCACCTACTGCTTCTAAGGTGTGCAACCCTTTAGCAGTGTCAGGTAAGGGTCTAAAAAAGATGCTCTAAATCTATTCTTTTCCTTTTCTTTGGCGTGCCTCTTGCACCTGGTATGTAGACATGTCTGCTACTTACTCTAAGTGCAGATGTTATTAACGATCATATTCATCTTTATTAGTTCCATGGGATCTTCTTTCCCTAGGAACTATAGTCATGCCCGTTTATCATATAAGTGTGTTAGGTATTTGTCATCATAGCAGTCATACTATTTAAACTTATAATCCTTTTTAATAGTTAGGAAATAGTTTACTTTCACCTTCACATTATAGTGGGTGAGATAACCGTCGTTGTTACACTAGGTGAAGCTAAGCTTTCCGTAGTTTCCATTTTAATAGTCTATATCGTACTGCAATTCTTTAGTCATTTCTTTCTACTATGCCGCTTATTAGATGCTTCCTTCTGCGAGCTCTTAGTCCACCTAGTTGGCCTGCCTTTCATAGGCTTTCTTCTGCCGGTGCCTTAGCTTCTGTTGCTTCCTAGGCCTGGGGTTTAGATCTTCGTATAGGTACTTATCATTAAGTCCTGCGCTAGGCTTCTAGTATTAGTTATTGTATCCTAAGCGTCCTTAATCCATTAGTTCGTCACTATCTAATGTGACTTTACTATTATACCACATTAGGTCTTTATCCGTCCATCGTGGATAGTTTCCTTGCGCGACTTTGGTATGAGGTAGTTTGGAGTCATGGGGATCTTGATTTTCTTTTCTAAGGTATTCTTCTTTTCTACTAATAATTTGAAGAGCCCTATTAGCCTATGATGGTCCTTTATTGTCCTTAGCTCGTTCACTAAGCAAGTAGTCCTAAAGTTATTATTCTCTCGCGTTAAGGGGTTGGTTAGGGTTGTTAAGGAAGTCCTAGACTTCGTTGTCCGTAGTATCAACTTCCTTATTATGCCATATCTGATTAGCGGCTTAGCTAACCCTTTTTCTTATAGATAGTTTCTATAGCCTTCGTCTAATAGCGTTTCCTCTTTCTTCGCCTGAATTAATTACTTCCCATTCATCATCTCCTTTAACGTCGGGGAGGCAGCCTAAAGCATGTGATGCCGTGATTATATTTAACTGTCGTTGGACTGCGTGCTTAGCTCTTCCTAGCTTCGCGCGATAGTTTCTAGTGATGTGGCCTGTTCTTCCGCACGAGTAGCACGTCCTAGCTTCTTTCTCGTAGCGGTGGCCCTTCCCTTTCCCTTTCTTAACGTTATCAAGCTACATTAGCTGCAACCTATAAGGATCTAAGTACTGCTTCTGTAGCTTTATAGCGGGGAAGTACCTAGGTTAGGTGTAGGTACTCTTAGTCTTGCCCACGCTAAGTCCACTTCACTTGTTATGTAGTTTGGATGTCAACTCATATAGTTGTCCGTTAATTCTAATGGATTCCTAGTATAGTTCCTCTAAGGTAGTAATAGATGCTCCTAACTGCATAAGCTCTATTTTAATGGTATCCTTAAGGCCTTATCTATATATTGTCATGAGTGCCTTATCTTCCTAGCCCGTCTAGATTGCGTAGTGTTGAAACTCCGCGGCATATTCAGTGGCCGAGCGTTATTATCTAAGGCGTTGCACCTTCCTTCCTGCGACGGATTCCTCGTTTGAGACTCTAAAGACCTGTCAGAGATAGGTCTTAAATTAAGTATAGTCTTTAAAGAGTATCATGACTTCATCGTCATTATTATTGTTATCTAGGTATTTAGCGAGGTAAGGGTTAATCTATCATTTAGCGTCGCCACGCATGTAGGTCGTGACAAAGGAGGCTTTGTCTACGTCATTAATAGTGCTGGCTGCAAACTTGAAGTACAAGTCAATTTACAGGAGCTATCCTTTAAGTTTGGCGCGATCTCCATGGTAGAGATCTGGTTTAGCGACCTTGCTAGCGTTACCGTAGGATTAGGTATCATGTGTCTTAGACATCCTTCTAAGGGTATTTAAAATGTTAAGGTCTAGGGGGTTTGTTACCAGAGATGGCTTAAAGAGCTTTTAGGTAACAAAGGTGCTTAAGGTTCTAGAGCTTAGTTGGTTCTCTAGAAGAGATATCAATTCGCGACACACAGTAGTACTCTAACAGTACGTGGTAATGTTCGTCTAAAGGGCGTACACTTAGTGAACTTAGGTAAGCTTGCAATCATAGAGTATGAGATACTGAATAGATTATAATCCTAAGTAGAAGGTTAAACACGACTCCTATAATGTAGAGGTCAAGTTCATCTATATACTAGTTACGTCCCTTCATCCTATCCGTCTCACTCGTCCCAGTCCCTCATAGGACTTCTAGGATTCTTAGGACGCTAGGATGGTCACGTGACTTACTTACTACTCGTGACCGTCTGTCTGGTTAGGGCGTGCGACTAGTTATTACATAAGTGTGGCGACCCCACTTCTAGATTATAATAAACACGCTACGGAAGATTGAGCCTAGTAATCTAAATCTTACCTAGTTAAACTAGACGGATTAGTAAAATATTACCTTATAAGATTAAAATGATCTATAAAAAGGACCCTTTATAGATAAAAGTTATCTAGATATAGAGAGTTGCGCTTATAAAGGATAAACCCTAACCTATAATACTACTAGAATATGAGGAGTTTTAGGACCTATTTAAAGAATAAGATAAAACCGTATTACTAAATTACTAGAAATAAGATTATAAGATTTACTTAAAAGAAGGCGTAAGGCTGCGCCTAGGACTAATATATCCGCTTACACGAGACTAGTAAAAGGAACTGCGAACGTATATTAAAAAAAACGTAAAGCAAAGATATATATAAGAGAGTATAAGCTTAATAGCTTTATTAATTCTCTTTATCTTTAAGAAAAATAAAAAACTATAACTTTATATAGATTTTAGATAGCTTAACTACGCTATGAGGAAGAACTATTACTC
The DNA here is from genome assembly GCA_010015675.1 of Byssothecium circinans. NCBI lineage: Eukaryota > Fungi > Ascomycota > Dothideomycetes > Pleosporales > Massarinaceae > Byssothecium > Byssothecium circinans. The sequence goes on along the minus strand of ML977002.1, from coordinate 572,194 downwards.
TTTTTCTTTAATCTAGGAAGTTAAGTAAATTACAAAATTTAATATGCAAGATAGATTCTATTAAATATAGATAGCTAAGGGCTATAAATAGCTAACAGCTTTTAAGACTTAGTATAGTCTATACAAATACATAGTTATACCCTTTAAACTAACAAATACGCTCGCGACATTTTAGGCGCTTATTAATAGAGTACTTTACGAATACTTAGACATTTTTATAACTACGTACCTAGATGATATACTAGTGTATACCTTAAAAACGCTTAAAGATTACATAGAATATGTTAAGAAAGTACTTAAAAAGCTTAAAAAGTATTAATTACCTCTATAGCCTAAGAAATGCGAATTCTACGTTATAAAGACGGACTACTTAGGATTTATTATTTTACAAGATAGCATTGCTATAGACCCAAAGAAAGTTAAAACTATAAAAAAATAGCTAAAACCTAAGATAGTAAAAGATGTATAATTTTTTTTAAAATTTACTAACTTCTACTAGAAGTTTATTATAGGATATTTAAAAACTACAGCGTCTCTTACGAAAATTACTAAAAAGGAAAAGGAATTCTAATAAAGACAAGAATAATAGAAGGCTTTTAAAAAATTAAAAAAATTATTCCTATTAGCTCCTATGCTATAGATGCACGACCTAGAACGGCTACTGCGAGTAGAAATAAATACATTAGACTACGCCTTAGGAGTAATCCTTTTATAATAAGGTAATAATAAGAAGTAGAAGCTAGTGTTCTACTACTCTTAAAAGTTCTTAAAAGTAAAACTTAACTATGACGTTTATGATAAAGAACTACTAGTGATAGTAAACTCCTTTAAATAATAGTAAGCCTAGTTAGTAAGTACTAAATACTAAGTAAAAGTATATTTAGACTACTAGAACTTAATAAGTTTTATAACAACTAAAAAACTTAATTAACGATAAGTTAGATAGGCTAAGATAATAGTAGATTATAACTTTAAAGTACACTATCACCTAGGATTGCTAAATAGAGTAGCAGACGCTTTTAGCTAAAAATCTAACCTTTAGGAGACAAATTAACCTATTACGCATGATGTAGTTTTACGAAAAGAATTAAATAGACAATTAGTCTATAACTAACTATAATTAGTCTAAAGAACTTTAGTTAAGCGACTAGCTAAGGTAGCTAAGGTCGCGTAGCTATAGGATAAAAAGCTTAAAGAACTTACCTAAGGGCCTAGTAGACTTTAATTTACTAAAGTAGCTAAAATTAATTACTAGGGACTAAAAGTATACGACTTTATAGACTATAGTTAATTAACCTTAAGACAAAGAGTAGAATACGACTTAGTTAAGCACCTTAAAGCAGGACTACCTTAGGATAAAAAATAATAGATTATACTATACGAAGCTTATGTACTAACCCTAATATAGAAGCTATATGAGTCTAAGAAATACGAACACCTAAGGATTAATAAAATAGTTTAATAAATTTTAAACGAGTACTTAATACTTAATGTACGAAGAGTAGTTTAAAACGCGATAGACGACTATTTAGCATGTTCTAAAAACAAGCCTAAGAGATATAAGCCCTACGGATTACTTTAATTGCTAGAACCACCCGCACGCCTATAAATTAGCGTTACGATAGACTTTATTGTAAAGATCCCGAAATTATCAGAACCTAGATTAGCATAGCTATGCGATTTAATACTAGTAATTATTAATTAATTAACTAAAGCATTAATATTTGTACTAATAAAAGAAACGGTTATTACTAAAAAAATAGCTTACAAAGTAACTAAGGCACTTGTTAGTTAATACGGCGTGCTAGAATAGTTTACTACTAATTATAAGATACTATTTACTTCTAAGTATTAAAGTACATTCCTAGCAAAGCTTAGAGTTAATAAAAGACTTTTAACTAGCTTCTATCTATAGATAGATGGTTAAACGGAACAAACAAACTAGATACTAGAATAGTATCTAAGGATGTACGCTAACAAACTATAAGATAACTAGGTTAAATTCTTGCTAATAGCGCAATTAGCTTATAACGGTACGAGATTCTTGATAATAGGATACTCGCCGCACTACGCGAATTACAGATATAAGCTAATTGCTTATCAAAATCCTAAGGACGTTAAGCGTTTTTTAGCTAAAGCTAATAATAAGGCATGACTACTTCGCGAACTACACGACAAATTAAGCTAACGAATTGCTTAAAGGAACCTTATAACAGCTAGATTAGTAAACAAGAAAAAGCTTAAAGGACTAACTCTTAAAGAGGGAGATAAAGTTTTTCTATTATAAAAAAATCTAAAAACTATATAGCTATGCGATAAACTAGACAACCTCTAGATAAGACTATTCTAGATCCTAGAGGTTAAGAGACTAGTAACGTTTAAACTAGAACTTTTTAAAAGCATGCGTATATACCTTATTTTTTATAAATTACTCTTTAAACTAGCACTACTAGACGCCGAAATCAAGACGCGAGTTAAGCTCGAAGATAAAGACTATAAGGTTAAAAGGATTAAAGACCTACGGAAATTTAAACGTTAGTAAAAGTACTTAGTTAAGTAGAAAAACTAGCTAGATAGCTAGAATACCTAAGAACTAATAAGGAACTTTATAGGCTATAAGGATTTAGTAAAAGACTATTACTAATAATATCTAAAGACGGCCGCTCTAAATTTACTAGAAAGGCTAAAAGATTAAAAGATAAGGAAAGATTAAATAAAGGCCCTAGAAAAGCTTTAACCTATACTTAACCAAAGTTAGTTAGCAGCAGTCTAGGTAAAAGTGATAAAGGAGGAATAGTAGCATCCATACCCCTAGATAGAAAAGTAAGAGGCGTTAGTTCTTGCAAACTAGCTATAGTCTCGAGTTGCTTTAACTCCTAGATTAAAGCAATATTATTTAAAACCTAATAGCACTCCTTCTTTTCTAGATTAAATAGCTTTTGCTTGCAGATTGCTAGACGCTTACAAAGCTCTAGGATTTTACAACGGAGACGGCGCTATTCTACTTATAACTTTTAACGCTTAGTATTTGTCAGTACTAGGTCATAATAAGCTTTTGCTTAAATATAATAAGCATAGAAACCTATTAATAGCTTTACTACGCATTAAAAGTTCTTTAGCTTGCAATGACCGCAGGGAGTCGGCATCTTAGGACTAGAAGATAGAACGGCCGCAACCTAGTCGCAATAGCATTTTATAAATAAAAAGACAGCAACTTTAAGTATAATTAAAAAAGAGTTAGTAAAATCTTAAAAGAAGATACGACAATATAGATAACTAAGGACGCGTGAACCTTATATACTAGCCACGATAAAGGAACGCGATATAGTAGCTAGATCTCTTAGATTATTAAGACAATAATCTTAAAAAGGGGGATAATGTTATAAGACAATAGTTACGTGTAGCTACACAGGAATAATACGCTTAGGGAGAGTATTAAATAATAAGGCGCAGGGTAGAGCAGGCTTAGCAATTACGTAACCTTACTCCCTCTTAGCAGACGGAGCATAGAGCGCTTCTTTTTAGCGAAGAGAGTAGTAGTGCTCTATGTACTCTAACAGAGCATATAAAGTAAGATACGTTAAAGGAATAAAGTAAGTAGTATAAAGACTAGACAGATTTCCTTTATCTTTTTAATTTTAATTCTTTATAGTTAACTCTCTTTAGTTTATCTCTTACCTAAATTAATACTTAGTTATTCTATAGTTTATTATAGAATTAGTTGCTTTGTATATTTAACTCTTAAACTACTAAAGCTTACTATCTAACATATACACCTTATACCTACTAACCTCCCTTAACACGGATTAAGATCTGGCAAGTATACCCCTTAGTAATAATTAACTTAAAAACTCTAGCGTAATCTAAGAAAAGCTTATTTAGTTAGTTAACCCTATGCTTTATAAGTAAATAAGTAAGGTTTTTAAGGCGCGTTATTAATAGTAATACTATATTAAAGAGCAAAAGGATAGTTATAATAATAAGCTAGATAAGGTAATTATACGTAACTAAGTAAAGCTTAAGTATTAACTTAGGGTTACCTCTTTAAAGGTTTCTATCCCTATATGCTTTCTTACTATTTTTAAAAAATATTATAAAGGGCTTATTAATACTAGATTAGAACTAAATATAATAAAGTATACTACTACTTAAGTATTAAACATTTATATTTAAGATTAAAATTAGAGTAGTATTCTATTATGAGATTTAGCTAAGATAATTAGAGTAAATAAGTTTATAGATAAATATATTAGGACTAACGTATTCCACCACCGAACCGCCCACACCACCGAACCGCCCAAAAGCTTGGCAAGGAAAATCAAATATTCAACCTTTAATAACAATTTAAATATAAGAGCTATTAAGGTGAAATTTTAAATACAGATATATGTAATATAGATCTAAAAGGTTATGAAAAAATATTCTAGGATTTCTAATTTCTTAGTAAGCTATATTAGTATAGAATAAAGTTACTCGCTTAAGCTTTATACCCTACAACACCTA
>ML977002.1:542883-566851 GCA_010015675.1 Byssothecium circinans | reverse complement strand
AAAAAATATTCTAGGATTTCTAATAGCTTAGTAAGCTATATAGGTATAGAGAATTCTAGGCTACTTTTAGTATATAGCGTATAAATACCTACTAAACTAGCTAAATAAGTTATAATAACTTTAGAGCTACTTTATATATATATAATACACCTACTAGCACTAAAATTATAGCGTGCAGCCTAGACCTATTAGAGAATTAGCGCAGGGAGGATAGAAATTCCTAAAATTAGAAAAATTTAATTAAATATTTTATCTGGCTAGATATTCTTACTTCTTTTCTTTTAATAAACTTTTAATAAACTTTATATATATATATATTAATAATATAAATAGTTAACTACTAGAAAATAGCTAATATAAGCTATATTTTAAGGCAGTGTTAAGATTTTTATAAAAACCTACACTTATTAAGCTAGATCTTTTAGTTTTAGAGATATTTACTTACTTTAAACTTATATATAGCTTTATTTAGTATATATTATCTTCTTCGTAAGAAGAGAGTAGAGATATCTAATATATATAACTTTATTTAAAAGGTTTTCTAATTTTTCTTACCCCTTACCTTACACTTACTATTATAGCATTAAGCCTAGGCTGCACGCTATAATAACTTAATAGCTACTAACTAATATACTAATAAGCAATTCATTAAAGTTATATAGTATATTACTAACGTTTAGGTATTAATTTATAGTATAAGGTAGGTTTTAGCTATTAATACTTTAAAGGTTAATAACTATTTTATTACGTAAGCTATAGCTATAAGAATTTAATAGCTATTGGTATATATATATATCTATCTAGCTTTAAAACTTTAAAAGAAAATATTAAGGTTTAGCTTTGTTATTAAGATAATACTCTTTCGTTTTCGCTGCCAAGCAAAAGTGGCCGTCTTGGTGGTTTAGCCGTCTCGGTAGTAGAATACGTTATAGTAATTCTAACTTATTTTAAAATTATAAGAAGGATTTAAAGACTAATTTTACTAGGTATACCTTAGTATATTACTACTTACCTTATACTTTAGTTTAGTTTAATAGGGTGTTACTATTATAAAATTATAAATAGTAATAGCTCTAAAACTATTTTCTTTTTTAGCCTTAATCCTTCTCCTATTACTAAGCTTAAGGATAATAATAATAAGTTAAGAAAAGCTTAAAGAGTTTACTTACTAAGGAAGTATACTTTTCTTTTTATAAGCTTAGAACTATTAGACTATAGAATTAGACTAAAGTTTGCTTACCTATTATAGATAATTATTAGATATAGGTTTAAAGGAAAAGAATAAGATATAAGTAGTACTATTAGAGTTAATATATTATAAAAAAAGATTAAACTATTTTTAGAATAGAGTAATATTTAGAAAGGTAAATACTATAACGTAAAGTACTACTAAGACAGCTAACTTACTAAGATAGCTACTTTTCCTTAGTAATACTAATACTATACTTATTACAAAATACCTTAACTACTAAACGTGATACTTATTTAATAAGAAGGTAGAATTAAGCTTGCCCTTTAAGCTTACTATTTAGGCTAATTTAAAAGCCTCTAATACGCTGCTAAGGCTTTTAACGTTCGTTATTAGAGCCTCTTTAACTGCATTAATAGAATTACCTTTTAGCTCCAAACAGTTTTAAACTATTCAAAACTATCCTTAACTAAAGAGGAGACAATCATCTTATATATCCTTAACCTTAATACGCGAGGATTCGCGCCTACCTTAGGTGAAGTGTTAGACATAGCGAATAAACTACTAAGCAAGTAGAGTAAAGAGAAGGTTAGCTATAACTAGATAGAATAGTTTATAAATTATTTAAAACTATTATAAATAGTCTAGAACTATTTAAAGGACTGTTAAAGAGTTTTATAAGAAGATCTTAAAGTAGTTAGCGCGTAGTTTAAGCTTATATAGGATACTAAAGCAAAGTATAGCGTATATAATAATAATATATATAACTTTGATAAGACTAGCTTTTAGATAGGTATTATTAGCTCTATAAAAGTAGTTACTAGCTTAGAAAAGTAAGAAAAGCCTACAACAGTTTAGCTAGGTAATAAGGAGTAGGTAATAGATATCTAGAGTATATATTTAAATAGTACATTTACCCTACTATTTATTATATATAAAGGACGTGTCTATATTTCTTTATAGTACTAGGAAGCTAATATACTACGCAATTAAAAGCTATTAGTCTTAAAGAATAGATAAATAACTAATAAGCTTAGTCTTATGTAGTTAAAGCACTTTAACGCGCATATAAAGGTAAGAACTATTAGCGTCTATTAGTTATTAATTTTAAATAGCTACGAAAGCTACCTTAATTAAGATTTTAAGGATTATTGTTATAATAATAAGATCTTTACGCTCTATATACTACTGCACTTATTATACATCCTTTAGCTGCTTAATATAGTGTTATTCTCGCCGTTTAAGCGTAAGTACTCTAATATCGTTTAGGGCTTAGCGTAATAGCGCGTTTTTTATATTAATAAGGAAGCGTTCCTACTAGCCTTTAAAGACGTATTTTTAAGCGTGTTTATAGTTTAAAACTATTAAAAGGCTTTTAAAGTAATAAGGCTAGTCCCTTTAAACGTGTAGGTAGTACTTAATTACTTTAATATACGTATACGTACTCTACTAGGACCCCTACTACTAGAGACGCTATAGCTATTAAGGACGTTAAGTAATATACGCGAATTTAGCTTATAGTTAAAGTTTATACGTAATTCTATTACTTAATTACTATGAACGGCGTAGGATAGGCTTTTATAGCTTATTAAAGATACTAAATTAGTGCTGCATAATACTACGCTTATAAAAGCGCGCATTAAAGAGCTTAAACAGTAACTTATAGTAGTAACTAAGCGTAAAATACGTAAATATAAGTAGTTTTAAAAAGGTAGCACTATAGAGTTTAGTTTTATAGTAGACTAGGTTAGTTTTAAACTATTAAAAATAGTTTAGAACTATAAAAAGGCAAGGGTAGAAAGTAAATATAAAGTACGATAACTAGGTATTCACTACTACAGTAACTGTGGTAAGGCTAGGTATAACGCGAGAATATATTAAGTAGATAAAGAAGGTTCTTCTAAGTTAGAGGCTAGTACTTAGTTTATTATATTAAATAGCAATGTAAATGATAATAATAATAAAGTTAAGTAATTTAGTATTGCTAAGGAAAAGTAGCCGTCTTAGTAGGTTAGCCGTCTTAGTAGCGCTTTACGTTATATAAGATAGTATAAGATAGTTAATAAAAAGGTTTACCCTATAAATAACCCTTAAAAAGATATTAAAATAAATTTTAGATATAAGGATTAGTAAGAAAGAGTAATTATAAGATAGTAGGAAAAGATACTACTTAAGGCGCCTTTATTAGATCTATTTAAAGGGATATTTAAGCTTTTATATACTAAGTTTCTTAGAGGTACTTAACTTACGCCTAAATAACTCTTAGTAATAAAGATTAAGGATAATTTATAGCCTACTAAGAAGAAGTTAATATAAAAGCTAATATTCTATTAAGAAGCTATATTAGCCTAGGAATTCTCTGAGATAACTAGAATCTACTATAATATATTACCTCTATATTATATTTAAACTATTCTATATAAAGCCTAGTAAGTTAAAGGCTTCTAATATCCTAAGAAGCTTAAGCTTATAGTTATTAAAATAATCTAAGACTAAATTACCTAAGGAACCCTTAAGATCTATAATAGCTAGTACTATAATCCTTAGTTTTTAGTTCCTAAAAAAGATAAGGGCTATTAGTTAATTAATAACACTTAAATCCTTAATAGATATACTATCTATAATACTATACTTCTACTATTAGCTAATAAGTTCTTAGAATACCTTATAGAGAGAGCTATTTACTTTTTATTTAATCTCTTCTTAAGCTATAATTAGATATTACTTTATTCTTCTTTAAAGGATAAGATAGCTTTTTAAATACTAATTAGATTAGTTTAATAGTATATAATTCTTATAGATATAATAAACTTAGTAGTAGCTTTTTTTAGGGTAGTAATAAAGATTCTTAAATATTACTTTCTTAATACTTTACTATTTATTAATAATATTATAGTTACTAGTCTAAAATTAAAATATAATAATAAAGAAGTCATACCTAAGGTCTATTAATATATCCTTAAATATATTAAGAAGCTTAACGTAATAATATTAGATTTAGAGCGCGTAGATACTACTATCTCTAGAACTAAGTCTTTTTAAAGAGTTATTTAAATAAAAATTATAGGTTATAAGGTAGATTTAGATAGTTAATTCCCTACTAATAAAAAGGTCCTTAAGATCCTCTACTAGCTAGAATATAAGAATATAAAAGAGGTCTAATAGTTTATTAGTATTTATATTTATTATTAATAATAGGTTTTCTATTTTATATTTAAGGCTAAGCTACTATTTATCCTTCTCTATAAAGACTTTAAATAGACTTAGGGCAATGTATAATAGGAAGTAATAGAGATCCTTAAGCATAATATTACTTCTACACCTATACTTATTATAATTAACTATAAATTAGGCTATATAATCTTTTTTTATATAGACATAAGCTATTAAGAATCTAGCGCAGTTATAGAATAAATTAAAGAAAATAAAAAAAGATATCTAGTTGATTTTAAAAGTATACTTTAGTTTATAGTAGAATTAGACTAGTATTTTACTAAGCTTAAGTATAAAGTAGTTCTTTAGGCCTTAAAAAAGTTTATATTACACCTATATAGATACTAATTTACTATTAAAACTAATATATAAACTTTAATTACTTAACTTAACGTAAAGTACTACTAAACCGCGCATACTACTAAACCGCGTAGAATTCCTTAGCAACACTATCACTATCTTTAACGCGAAAATGCTATAATAATATTAGTCTAAAGTACTCTAATATAAAGGTAGACTTTAGCTTACCCTTACTACATATAATAGAGGCTAATTTCTAAGCCTTTAACATGCTACTAAAGCCTTTAACGTTAAAGACTAAGTCCTTAACAAACGCACTAGAGAAATACCTTTTTAAGCAGAAATAGTTCTAAACTATTTAAAACTATCCTTAACTAAGTATAAGATAATTATTAAATACATCCTTAACTTTAATTTGTAAGGATTTGCGCCTACGCTAGGCGAAGTATCTAATATAGCGAATAAACTACTAGCTAAGTAGGGTAAAGAAAGGGTAGGTAAGAACTAGGTAGAATAGTTTATAAACTATTTAAAATAGTTATAAACTATCTAGAACTATATAAAGGACTATTAGAGAGCTTTATAAGAAGATCTTAAGGTAGTTAGCACATAGTTTAAGCTTATAGAGGACACTAAAATAAAGTATAATATATATAATAATAATATCTATAACTTTAATAAGACTAGCTTTTAGATAGGTACTATTAGCTCTATAAAAGTAGTTACTAGCTTAGAGAGGCAAGCAAGGCCTACTATTATTTAGCTAGGCGATAAAGAGTAGGTAACAGATATCTAGAGTATATATTTAAATAGTATATTCACCCTACTATTTATTATATATAAAGGATGCGTCTATATCTCTTTGTAGTACTAAGAAGCTAATATACTATATAATTAGAAGCTCTTAGTCTTAAAGAATAGATAGACAACTAATAAGCTTAGTCTTACGTAGTTAAGGCACTTTAACACGTATATAAAGGCAAGAACTATTAGCGTCTATTAGTTACTAATTTTAGATAGCTACAAAAGCTACCTTAATTATGATTTTAAGGATTATTATTATAATAATAAGATCCTTACGCTCTATATACTACTATACTTATCACATATCCTCTAGCTGCTTGATATAGTATACTTCTCGCTACTTAAGCATAAGTACTCTAAGACTATTTAGAGCTTAGCACGCTAATATATTTTTATATTAATAAGGAAGCATTCCTACTAGCCTTTAAAGACGCGTTTTTAAGCGTGTTTATAGTTTAGAACTATTAAAAAGCTTTTAAGGTAATAGGGCTAGTCCCTCTAAATGCGTAGGTAGTACTTACTTACCTTAATATATATATATATACCTTACTAAGACCCCTATTACTAGAGGCGCTATAGCAATTAAGAACTCTAAGTAATATATACGCAAATTTAGCTTGTAGTTAAGGCTTATATAAGATTCTATTACTTAGTTACTATAAATAGCGCGTAGTGGACTTTCGCAGCTTATTAAAGGCGCTAAGTTAGTGCTGCAAGGTAGCGTACTTATAAAGGCGCATATTAAAGAGCTTAAAAAGCAACTTATAGTAGTAACTAAGCAAAAAACACGTAAGCGCAAGTATATTTAGAAGGGTGGTACTATAGAGTATAGTCCTATAGTAGACTAGAATAGTTCTAAACTATTAGAAACTATTTAAAACTATAAAAGGGCAAGGGTAGAGAGTAAACGTAAAGTATAATAACTAGGTATTTGCTACTACAGTAACTATAGTAAGGCTAAGCATAACACGAGAACATATTAAATAGATAAAGAGGATTCTTCTAAGTTAGAGGCTAGTACTTAGTTTATTATATTAAGTAGTAATATAGACGATAATAGTGATAAAGTTAAGTAAGTTAGTATTACTAAGGAATTCTACGTAGTTTAGTAGTGTACGCAGTTTAGTAGTACTTTACGTTAATTAATCTTCTACTAATCTTTCTAGTTTTATTATAAATTAATAGCTCTTTACTATCTTTCTTTAAGACTTTAAGATTTAATACTAGCCTAAAAAGTATAATATTATTACTAACGCCTTATTAAGATACCTATAGCTAGAAGGGTAAACGCTACCTAAAGAGCCTAAAAAGGATTTAAAACTATTTATAAATTATATAATTAATAAGTACAATTATAGCTTAGTTTTTATAGTTATAGATAGTTAGCTCCTCTATAATAGCTACTTAAATAATTTTAAAGTAATTATATAGTTTCTCTACTTTAGAAAGAAGCCTAATTATCTCTTAAAAAGTACTAAGCGTAACTAAGTTTATAAAGCTTAAATATTCTTTAAAAGGTTAGATTATTTATTTAAGAAATCTACTTATAACCTTACTATCTAACGTGTTATTAATAACCTAGATATTTAGCGCGTATTAGTTTAGGAAGTTTATAAATAACTCTACTATTAAGAAGTTTAAGGAACTAATATAGTAATTTAGTATTAGTTCTAATAAGAGGGATAGTTTAAGACTATAGCTGTAAAGCTCTAAAAATACCTTAAATATTAGACTATTAATATTATATATATACTAAATAGTAGCCTTAGTATTAGATTCCTTATAGTTACGCGTGAATACGTTTTAGGTTAGCTAGAAGTAATGGCTATTAAAGTAGTAATATCTAAATTAGTTATAAAGTTCCTTTATTAGGATATTATCTACTACTAGGGTATATTCTCTTAACTTAGTATTAATAGTAAACCTAAAAATAAATTAGTTATAAAATTACTAGTAAAGTACTATAGTATTTATTAAATCTACTCTTTTTTATATAACTCTAAAGCATAAGGACTAATTAAAAGAGAATATTAACTACTTATTATAAGCCTAGTAAAGCTTTTTAAGAGATAGATAGATAATTTACCTTCTATTCTTTAGGCTAATTAAGTAATAGTACGCTATAGCATAGGGCTTTTACTAGTAGAAATAGTAATAAGGATTTAACCTATAATACTAATTAAGCTTTCTTTAGAGTTATAGTAAATACTTCTATAAAATATAGTTTAATTAACATCTAATTTACTTACGTTTAGAACTAAATAGCTTAAGTAGAAAGGTAAAAAGATAGTAGAGGTAATTAGATACTTTATCTAATTACGCCTTAAAGCTACAAAATAGTAAGATCTTAATAAAGGGAACTAAAAAGATTTTAAAGCTAGTAATTTAGTTTTAGTTTAGGACACTATTAAGGTAAATAATAAGTTAGTAAAAAAAAAGCTAGATAACTAATAGCTTAAACTATACTATATTTTAACTATAGAAATATTAACTAGCTATTATTAACTTACTAAGCTAGATAGTATATAGTTTATATATACTATATATAAGAATTAGCTTAAGAAGTTCTACTAAAGACCTGCAAATAAAGAAGCTATACTAATAAGAGCCTAGCTAAAGTTAATCCCTAAGGATATACTAATTAATATATAATAAGCTATACTACGCCTATTACTAAGAGCCTAATAATAACTTAAGAAAGAAAGTAAAAAGGTTAAAGAGAACTCTATAGTAGCTATAAGAAGTTAAGTAAAAAAAAAGAGCTATAGAAGTTTAGCTAAATTAACCATAAGTACTATTACAATATATAGTAATCCTAGTAAGGTTACTATCTTTAGTAATATTTAGGGATACTAATAGCTTATTAGGGAGTAATAGTAAGTAATTAACTAGGGGATAGTTAATAAGGTTAAAGAGGGAGGAAGTATTAAGTTAAGAATAGTTCTAGAATAGTTTATTATAGTTCTTTACTATTTATTATAAAAAGGGCTCTAGAATAGTTCTTTACTATTTACTATAGTTATTAGGTTTTTATTTATTTAATAGCGCATTAGGCTAAATTTACATAGGAAATTATAGGATATAAAAAAAGATATAAATTAGAAACTACCTTTTAGGAATTAGAGGTAAGAGTAAGTAGAGATTTAGGTATAAAAGGAAAAAAGAAGAACTTAAAGAAAAGAAAAAGCCTAAAGACTAGTTAGTAAAAAGAAAAAGCTAGTAATAAAGTTAAGTTAATTATTAAGTAGCTATACTACTACTACTATATCTACTACGCTTACTATATCTTCTATAACTACCTTAGCTACTACTATACTTAGTAAGATCCTTAAGGCTTTTCCTCTAAGCGCTCTTACCTTTCTTATCTAATAGAGCTTTAGAAGTAGTTTCCTTATAAGTAATAGTACTCTTAATACTTTCTATAATAGAGAGTCTAGATATAGCATAAGGCTAAAAGCCTATTAAAGAAATAGTTATAGTAGGGGATATATAGCTAGCTAACCCTTTAGATATAATATATTTAGCATTTCTAAAACTAGATTAAGAATAGGTGCTATAGCGTAGAGTAACTAAGAGATTAAGTAAAGTATTATAGATAATATCTATAAGAGATCTAGCTTAGAAAGTAGCCTAAGAAGCTATTAGAGAACTCTTAAATAAAAACCTATAGAAATTAGTCTCTCTAGAGCTCTATAAGTTAGGTAAGTAAAGTAAAGTTAGACTATATCTAAAGGAGTAAAAGATAGTAAACTAAAGCTTATAAAGCTCTCTACTAATAAGCCTAAAAAGTACCTAAGTACCTAAAAGGTAAGGGGAAAGTAGGGAGGTAAAGGAACTAGTAAAAGGTCTTTAAGTATAGATTACTTTATTACTAGATAAGATATTTACTAGATTAATATTATAAAGAGGGACTTTAGCCTTATTACTTAGAATTATTAGCTTAAAGAACTAATAAAGGATTAAAGTAACTTATAGTAAAAGGAATATATCTTTATATTCCTATTAATAATATAGTTAGAGTAGGTACTATTACTTATTAAGTAGCTATTTATTACCGAGGGGTATACTTACCAGATCCTAGTCCGTATTAAGGGAGGTTAGTAGGTATAAGGTATATACATTAAGTAGTAGTGTTAGATAGTTGAGACCTAAAAGCATGCAATGCAAAAAGTAATCTATTATATGTCTAGTGGTGTAGCTTAGGAGAGGTAACTATATAGGTAGGAGCCAACGCTAGGCTAGAATAGTACTAAACCGTCTAGAATAGTTAAGTACTGTTTAGTCTAATACACCCCCTTAGTAAAGCAGGAAGCTAATGCGCTAGATATACGCCCCTGTATAGGCATCCCTACCCCCTTAACATGTATAGGATAAATAAGTAAAGAGAGAATAGAGCGGTAATAGGTACAAGACGACCCTAGCAAACGCACTAAACCTAGTGGGAAAAAGGTATAAAGAAGGAGCCTCTAAAGCTAAGCAGGTTCTTATAGAGCTGTAAAGCAAATAGATGAAAGAAATAGTTTAGCAATTACCTTAAACCTATAGATAGGGAAAATGATAAGGTGTATCTAATTAAGAGTGGTACAGTGTAGTGTATACAGGTACTAAAGTGTGTAAGATAATTAAGTAGAGATTGAAATAGTATAGAATAGTTCTAGTATGGTTCTAATCCGTACAAGCTCTACCTCCTAAGCTTTAAAGCCGAAGGTGTAAAGCTCTGCTAGTTATGTAGTAAGCTTGCTCTTAAGTTATTTATTAAATTAGGATTTCTTACTAAAGCGTACTAAACTGTTATATATAGTTAAGAACTATTAGTAGTATAGAGATAGAATAGAACTATCAAGAACTATTAGTAGTTTAAGAATAGTGTAGAACCGTTTAGAGACGGTAATAAACAGTAGATTACTTATAAAGATAAGATAATAGTAGACCTTTTAAGAGATTAAATAGAGATAGTACGTCTTTTATAAGATAGAGAGTAAGTCTTTTATAAGATAAAAGAATTAATTAGGGCTTTTTAAAAGGCTAAGTATGTAAGAAGCTAGGAATGCCAACTATACGGGCAAACTATAGTCTAGTTCTATTAATAGGTAAGAACTAGGAATGCTAACTATATAGGCAAACAATAATCTAGTCTCTAGTAAGGTAAGAAACTAGGAATACTAACTATGCAGGTAAATAACACTTTAGTTCTTAGTGCCTTAAATATAGGTTTACTATTAGTTATAGTTTAGATTTAAGTAGCTACTTCTTTACTAAGCTAAGTATAAAAACTAATCCATATCAGTAGTAAACCTATGTACTTAAAGAACGTCTTCCTAGTAGTAAAATATAATAGTGTATTTTAAAGGTCTTATAGGTATAGACTATAGCGTATGCGAGCTTAACTATAGGTATAAACTATAGCGCTTGCGACTATAGAGCTTACTAGAGCGTAAGTAACAACTTAGTAGATAGAGTTACGATAAGTTCTTACTATAGCATAAAAAACGGCTTAGTAGAAGGTACTAATAGAGATAGTCTAAGAATATGTATTAAGACTATTAAGAGGTTAAGACCTTTTATCTAATCCTTATACTTCTAACGAGTGAGTAGCTTAGTAAACCTATTAGTAGGTTATGCTTTCGTTTTTACATATACAGGATGGATTGTGCCGTCTTGAGTGGCTTGACGGAGCCAGTGATAATAAATATCAACGTAGCGTAAGATTATTTTAAGCTATAGTACCTCTTTTATAAGAAGGCTAATAGTTTGTTAGTTATTATATAGTAGGATTTAGTTATATTAGAACTATAGACTAAGGTCGTATAATAGGCGCTACTACTATATTAGCTATGTAGCTCTAGCAAAGGCAGCGATAAGCTTAGCTTTAGTAGTAGACTTAGTAACACACCGTTAAAAAGTTAAGTTCTAGTCTATAAGTCCGCTAAAGAACATAAAGACTTAGCCTTAAGTAGAGCAGCAAGTCTTCTTATAGTTAACGTATAAAGCGTCTATAGCTAGGAAGAAATTAACTTCTTCCTAATCTTTAATGTAGTTGATTGCGGTATTATTGTTAGCTAAGTAGTAAATGCTTAGGTCCTATATATAAAACAAATAAGCTAGGCATTAGTAAGCTATAGCTATGTGTTTGCCTAATAGGTTAGTAAGGAACTTAGCTAGCTTTAAGTAAGCTTTAGAGACGTTTAGGCGCATCGTACCTACAGCGTAGCCTATTAAACTAACTACCTGTGCGTAGCGTTTAGCGTTCGATAGATTCTTAGTGCCTAAGGATGGAATTAGGGCTTTAGATAGTAGCAGTGTAAGAGGACACCTGTTCCACGGCTTAAGTGCGTAGTATTTGTAGTAAATAGTGTTGATATAGGCCATTTATAAAAGCTAGAGATCGCTGTCCTTACAGTTTTAATAAATAGTAATACCGTAGAACGTTTGTTTAGTACGATCTTTTAAGTTAGTAATTTCATATTAACTAGAGAGCTTTTATTTAAACTTGTTAAGGGCTTTAGTGTAACTAGGCTTCATTATTATAATAATATTATCTATGTAAAAGAACATAACTATCTTATCATTGGTCCATAGACAGTTAGCATCAAGGATAAGTTAAAAGCTAAGAGATTGAAGGGTAGCCATAAAGTTATTATACTAAAAAAAGGGAAAGATTTTAAGACCGTATAAGGCTCTAAGTAGTTCTTAGATGTAGTTGCTATCTCTAAAGCCTTCTAGTTAAAATGTATAGATAAGTTGTAGTAGAAGCGTATTAATAAAAGCGTTAACTACATTATACTATCAAATTTTAAGGTTAAAGTAAGCTACAATTGCTATAAGGGTACAGAATATGCGTATAGCTAATGTACTTGCTTAAGTATCTTTAGCTATTATTTATAGATCTCCTCGTACACAGATGCGTGCTTTAAACTTAATTAAGTAATCTCTATTGAACTTATATATCTAAACCCACATTAGAGGGAGGATTTCAAGCTAAAAGGAATTAATTTCATCCGTAGCAAGCTCTCTATACGTGCCTTTTCAAGTAATAGTGTCAATCTCTGCTCTACATGCAGCTATAAAGCTACTACGGATTTTAGTTAGTAAGTTCTTAAGATTATTCTAAAACCTTAGCACAGGTAAAAGCTATAAGCAATAAAGTTAAGTCTTTAGTATAAAAGCTACGGATACAAAAGAGCTCTAGTAGGTAACTAGCGCGTTTATAATACGCGGTTAGGTTTAATGATTAAGTACGTTAGTAGGCTTAATGTACTTATTAGTAGTATACTTGCGCTTTCCCTAGTTTAGTAGCTTAATTACGTTCGATAACGTAACTAGTGCGTTACTTAAGCGTCCGTGACGGTTTAGTACTATTCTATAACGGTTTAACACTGTTTAGAATAGTATTAGTTACTCTAATAGTTGTCCTAGAGTAGCTATTAATATAGGAGTTAGACATAGATTTAGAGAAGTATTGCAAGCATTAGTAGCTAGCATAGCCTTAGTAGAATTAACTATAATAGTATGCGTATTAGTAGCACTACTATTATGCTCTAGTTTAGCTTTATCCTTTGTAACTAAAGAAGCGTCACTGTCTAGTAGATTAAGGGGATTATTAAGTTTAATAGTATAGATAACGTTGTTAAGCTTAAGGCCCCTAAGCATTTCCCTATTATGTAAGCCGTAGAATAGGTGCTCGTTAAAAGTAACATCCTTAGTACGGATAATCTTTCCTCTATAGCTAAAGGATGTAGCTCTTAGTAGCTAAACACGATAAATATTGCAGGAATTAAGGCCAACGAGATAGCTGATAAGTGCTTGAGGAGTAAGCTTATTTTTGCAGTTAATTTTCTTGCGTAGAGCGTATACGCGACAACTATACATGTAAAGATAGGCTAGTAACGGCTAATAGTTATAGATAGTTTTAAATAGTATTTTCTACCTAAGCGCTTTAGTTAGTGTGCGGTTAAGTAGATAAGCAGCGTATAAGTAGAACTCTCTTAAGAGATATAGTAAAAGACTAGACGTTATACGAAGTAACTAGACTTATTTAATAAAATTGCGTCCTAAGCGTTCTACGTGGCCTAATTATGCTAGTGTATCTAGAGAGCGGAGTTAAAGCTGTATTCTTTCTAACTTAGTATAGGAAACTAGTAAGTTATTAAGGGCTTCAAATCTATAGCTTTTTCCACTGTTAAGATAGAGAAAGATAGGTGTAGTATTAAATTAACGTTTAATAAGTTAGTCGACCTTCTTAAAGGCCGCAAGCAAGCTCTTTTAGTTCTTCTTCTTAATAATAATGACGAAGTTAAACTTTAAGAATACGTCATAGGCATAGAAAACGTAACGTTTGCCAATAAATGTAAGGTAGTTAAGCTCAATTATATTGATAGCAATTGACTCAAATGGTTTAGTTAGTGGCTGCTCGCATTCAAAGCGACATAATACTTGCTTAGTTGCTTTGTTAGCGCTGCACTAAGGGCAGTCTTTGGTTGCTAGTAGTAGGGTTAAAATATAGATCTCTAATAAAGTAGTAGTAAGATGCTTAAGAGGCTCTAATCCTAGGTAACTAAGTAGTATATAAGCTTTAAGTCCTGTAAGCTAACGTGGCTTACGAGGAGCTTCGGATTAGTTCTATTAGTTATGACGTTGTCGATGTTTGTATATAGCTATGGCATAGTAGTATAAGCTAGGCGTAGGTTGTAGTTATTAGTTAAAATAGTTCTAAATAGTACTTAATAGTTCGGAACTATTAATAGTACTAGACGGTTCTAAACTGTACTTAACTATTTTTAACGGTTTAGTAAACTCTTCCTTTTAGCTAATAAGAATATAGTAGCTGCTATTCTTAAAGACGTTGCACTATACTAGATTTTTCTTATAGTTTAGCTAGTATAAGACTAGTCTTCCTAAGTTAAAGTAAACATTACTATCTAAGAGATGTAATAGAGCTACTAATAAGGTCGCGTAATTTAGTACTAAGGCGATGTTAAGAAGAGTAAATATCTAAGAACTCGCTAGCGTTAAAAGGATAACGTAGCATTTACCATAAGCTAGAATAAAAGAGACGCTATCTTTACTTCTAATAAACTTATTATAGGCTGGACGTTCCTACTTTAACTTTAATAGATTATTACAGACGTGTACGTTAAAAGCATGGTCTAGGGTCCATGAATAAAGCATTAAAAAAAAAGAGTCCTTCTATTTCTAAGTGTTAAAAGCGGTATAGCTAGTTATAACTAGCGTATGGTGCTTAGTTTTAGTGTCTAAAGCTTAATTGCCTGCATCTAGTGTATTAGCTAACTAGTTAGCTAGATAAGATAGATCGCGCGCTTTAGTTTAGATTAATTTAATAATGCTCTAGCGCTTGTTAGTATCACTAGAATTAAGCTATTTATTTACTGTCTCTTTTTTTTGCTTATTAGGATGCTAGTTTCAAGGTTAGGCCTTAGGAATAAAGTAAGGATAGTTCCTTTAGAACTTTTTATAGGAATTGCTGTTACTATACAGGCAAGGCTTACTACTATGTTTGCGGTCCTGTTTTTTCCTCTTTAATTTATTGTTATTTAGTTTGTTGTTAGGGTCTGTATTAACCTTTAAGTTAGTACGCTTTTAGTTCGCGGCTTCTTATTAGTTAGTATTCATGTTGTATAGTAACTATTTACTACTATAAGTAGCAAAGGTAGTACGACAGGTTTAAACTATAAGTACGGCTAGCTACGCGTTTGACTAATTAAATCTAGCTATAAGGGCCTTAATAGTATACTTGTTAGAAATTACTAGTAAAGCCGTAGAAACTTTAACTATTTCTTTCCATTATATCTTATTGCCTTCTTTATCTATGACGGCGGGAATTGTCGTAGTGCGCGTGTTTGCTTTAGCTAGTATAGCTTAGTAAGCCGTTTTAGCTTTATTAACTTTAAGGATTATGTTAGTAGCGAGCGCGTAGTTAATGTAAAAGCACACTTTAAAAAGATTATATTAGAGTTAAAAGCCGTCAACTTCTAGTAGCTTAAGTTCCTTTACTTTGTTTAGCGTAAGTTAGAATTCATGCGACTAGTTCTTAAAGGCATCTCGCCCTACTATTTTCTTCTTATAGTTGTTGTATTTGTTACGCGCTTTATTAATTTTTACTACTTGTGTTTGATTAAACATGATATAAAGGATTTCAAGCTTCTTAGCAATCTTAGGATAGTCGACAAGTTACCCGTACAGCGTAGTTTTAATTGTATTAAGCATGTAGTTGCCTAAGTCTAATAACAGTTTGTATTTAATAGTATATTCCTTGTAACGTTCCTTCTAAATAATAGCGCGTGCGTTCGATTCATTGCCCGTTAGCTGTAGTGGTGGTTTGAGCGAGGGCTTATTAATAGCCTCTAGATTAAGGTATTGCTATAGATTAGTAGCAATAGCTTTGCCTTTAAATATGGTAAACTAAGCATCCTAGGTCTTTGGACCACTAAGAACGGTGTTGGACGCTGTGATAGCGGCTATTATAATTGCTTGTAGAAGCATTATTATAGGCTACTTAATTACGAGTAACGCTAAAGTAGGTAGAAGGTGCACAATAAGGTGTTAGTAAGTTAGTATAGATGGGGGTAGTATAGCTACTTATTCGTATATAATAATTAAGTAGATAGAGTTAAGCCAGGCTTATAACTATTAGATAGTTGAGACCTAAAAGCATGTAATGCGAAAAGTGATCTATTATGTGTCTAGTAGTGTAGCTTAGGAGAGGTAACTATATAAGTAAGAGCTAACGCTAGGCTGGAACGGTACTAAACTGTCTAGAATAGTTAAGTACTGTTTAGTCTAACAAGTAGGCTTTAGTAGTTTAAGAGTTAAACATGCAAAGTAACTAATTTTATAACAAACTATAGAATAACTAACAAGTCTTAATCTAGGTAAGAGATAAACTGTAATAAGTTAACTACAAAAAATTAAAATAAGAAAGATAAAGAAGAACTATCTTATCTTTATACTACTTACTTTATTCTTTTAATTTATCTTACTCTATCTACTATATCTACTACGTTTGTAGTAGGCGTAGTAGACTAAGTACTAAGTACTACGCTTACTACGTCCTCTTAGCACGTAGTATACTAAGTATATTACTTAACTTGCTAACCTAATCTTACCCTACGCGCCTTTATATTGCTATCCCTTAGGCTTAATACCTTCTACGCTAGATCGTCTAGTTCTAGATACTCTATATCCTGCTTATTTATAATATTATCCCTCTCTTTAGGATTATTATTTTAATAACCTCTAAAGACTAGCTGCTACGCTATATTAGATCGTAGCTAGCATATAAAGCGTGTGTACCTCTTAGTAACTATAAGGTTATATCCTCCTTAAGTATTCTATAGTTCTCTACCTAACTATACCTAAGGTCTTATTAACTAATTATAAGTAGTCTTATATTACCTAGATTCGTGCTATAGACTACGCTGTCGCTAAACTGTATTATTATTGCTATAAGAAAAGTTTGCGCTATCTTCTATTGCTAGAGGGTAACTGTGTGGAGTACGTTTCTACTAAGGTAAAATATTCTCTCTTTCCTTTAAAAAAAAAGTTTGCTACCTTTACTTAGAAGTGTTAATAGCTTTGTCATAAGCTTTAAGAAGTTAAGCAACGCAAGGTTAAGCTTAATTGTTAAAAACTAGATTTAGAAAATTAGTTAGACTTAACTACTAATAAAGAATAAAAGCTGTTTACTAATAAGAAAGTATCTATTACTAAACTAAAAGCTCTTAAAAAGAAGATAGGTATTTAGAAAGGCTCTTCTAGAGAATCTAGTATAGTCGCTACTAAGGTTCCTTTATTACTATAATCTAGACCTCTAACTAACCTAGGCTAGTTATAAGCTAATTTTCCTTTAATTTTAGATTCTTTTTTAAATCCTTTTTTATCCTTTAACTTTTCTATTTTCCTAGTAAGCTCGGAATTGCTGCCTTTAGATACTATTAGTAATATTCCTTTACTAAATCCTTATAGCTTATAAGATCCCGTATTAGTTCCTAGGTATTTTAGCTATTTAGCTAGTCCTTCTACTTAACTAAGTACTTCTACTAATATTTAAATTTCTATAGGTCTACTATCCCTTTAACCTTGTAGTTTTTATTTTTAAGCTTAACTTACGTCTTAACTTTAGCGTCCTGTAGTGCTAATTTAAGGAGTAATTTATAAAAGATAAAGTATATACATATACCTTTAGGAAGTTCTAGCTTAAACGTTACTAGTCCCTTAGCTTTTAGGATCTAGAATAGTCCTATTTAGAGGTTGTCTAGTTTATTGCATAGCCGTTTAGTTTTTAGATTTTTTTATAATAAGAAAACTTTATCCCCCTCTTTAAAGGTTAGTCCCTTAAGCCTTTTCTTATTTACTAACCTAGCTGTTGTAAGGTTCCTTTAAGTAATTTATTGGCTTAGTTCGTTGTATAGTTTACGAAGTAGTTATGCCTTATTATTAGCTCTAGCTAAAAGACTCTTAACATCCTTAGGATTTTAATAAGTAATTAGCTTATATCTGTAATTCGCGTAGTGTGGCGAGTATCCTATTATTAAGGATTTTATACTATTATAAGCTAGTTATATTATTAGCAGGAGTTCAACCTAGTTGTCTTATAGCTTATTAGCGTATATCCTTAGATACTATTCTAGCGTCTAGTTTGTTCGTTCCGTCTAACCGTCTATTTATAGATAGAAGCTAGTTAAAAGCCTTTTATTAACTCTAAGTTTCGCTAGGAATGTGCTCTAATACTTAAAGGTAAATAGCGTCTTATAATTAGTAATAAACTATTCTAGCACACTATATTAGCTAACAAGTACCTTAGTTACCTTATAGGCTATTTCTTCGGCTATAACTATTTCTTCTGTTAGTACAAATATTAATGCTTTAGTTAATTAATTAATAATTACTAATATTAGGTTGCATAGCTATACTAATCTAGGTTCTAACAATTTTAGGAGCTTTATAATAGAGTTTATCATAACGCTAATCTATAGGCGTGCGGGTGGTTCTAGTAATTAGAGTAACCTATAGGGCTTATATCTCTTAGGCTTGTTCTTAGAATATGCTAAATAGTTGCCTATTGTGTTTTAAACTATTTTTTGTACATTAGGTATTAAGTATTCGTTTAAAATTTATTAAACTGTTTCGTCAATCCCTAGGTGTCCGTATTCCTTAGACTTATATAATTTTTATATTAGGGTTAGTATGTGAGCTTCGTCTAGTATAATTTATTATTCCTTATCCTAGGGTAGTCTCGCCCTAAGGTGCTTAACTAAGTTATATTCTACCTTCTATTCTAGAGTTAATTAACTGTAGTCTATAAAGTTGTATACCTCTAGTCCCTAGTAATTAATCCTAGCTACCTTAGTTAATTAAGGTTAATTATAGCCTAGACTACTATTATTGTGCTTTTATAAGACCGTATTATGCGTGATAGGTTAGTTTGTTTCCTAAAGGTTAGATCTTTAGCTAAGAGTATCTGCTACTCTATTTAGCAATCCTAGGTAATAGTGTACTTTAAAGTTATAGTCTACTATTATCTTAGCCTATCTAACCTATTGTTAGTTAAGTTTCTTAGTTATTATAAAACTTATTAGATTCTAGTAACCTAAATATACTTCTACCTAGTATTTAGCGTCTACTAGCTAGGCTTGCTATTATTTAAAGGCATCTACTATTACTAGTAGTTCCTTAATATAAACATTGTAGTTAAGTTCCGCTCCTAAGAACTTTTAAGAGTAGTAAAATACTAGTCTCTACTTTTTATCTTTGCCCTACTATAAGAGTATTGCTCCTAGGGCGTAGTCTAATACATTTATTTCTACCTTTAGTAGCCATTCAAGGTTGTGTATCTATAGTATAGGGGTTAATAGAAATAACTCTCTAAGTTTTTTAAAAGCTTTTTATTAATTTATTCCCTATCTAAATTCTAGGTAATCCTTCTTAGTAATCTCTGTAAGAGGCGCTATAGTTTTTAAGTATCCCTTAATAAACTTTTAGTAGAAGTTAGCAAATCCTAAGGATTATACGTCCTTAACTATCTTAGGTTTTAGCTATTCCCTTATAGTTTTGACTTTCTTTGGGTCTATAGTAATGCCGTCTTATAAGACTATAAATCCTAAGTAATCTATTTCTATAATGTAGAATTTGTATTTCTTAGGCTATAGGGGTAATTAATACTCTTTAAGCTTCCTAAGCACCTTTTTAACATATTTAATATAATCCTTTAGCGTCCTTAAGGTATACACTAGTATATTATCTAGGTACGTAGTTATAAAAACGTCTAAGTATTTATAAAGTACTCTATTAACAAGTGCCTAAAATGTTGTAGGCGCGTTTATTAGTCTAAAAAGTATGACTATGTATTCGTATAGACTATACTAGGTCTTAAAAGCCGTTAGCTATTTATAGCCCTTAGCTATTTATATTTAATAGAATCTATCTTCGATATTAAATTTTATAATCTACTTAACTCCCTAGAGGCGGTCTATAAGTTCTTAAATTAAAGGAAGAAGGTAATAGTTCTTCCTTATAACGTAGTTAAACTGTCTAAAATCTATATAGAGTTGCAGCTTTCTATTCTTCTTAAGGACAAAGAGAATTAGTAAAGCTATTAGGCTTATACTCTCCTATATATATCTTTACTGTATATTTTTTTTAATGTAAGCCCGTAGTTCCTTCTACTAGTCTTATATAAGTAGATATATTAGTCCTAGGCGTAGCTTCGTGCCTTCTTTTAGGTGAATCTCGTGATCCTAATTCTAGTGGTCTAGTAATACGATTTTGTCTTATTCCTTAAATAGATCTTAAAACTCCTTATATTCTAGTAGTATTATAGATTGGGGTTCATCCTTTATAGGCGCAACTCTCTATATCTAGATAACTCTTATCTATAAAAGGTTCTTCTTATAGATCTTCCTAATCTTATAAGGCAATATCTTGCTAATCTATCTAGTCTAACTAGGTAAGCTCTAGATTGCTAGGCTTAATCTTTTATATCATATTCTAGCAACCTTGTGCGTAGGTTCTTAGCTAAACATTATTTCTTTTTGCTAATTAATAGCAGGATTATGCTTCCTAAGCTAATTGTAACTAATTAATATGTCTTCTTTATCTAGGATTATAATATGTAATATCTGCCTAGGTTATTGTCTTACCTTATCCTATTTATGCTTATAGTAAAGACACTAATCTTCCTAGTAGTAATACTAGTTAACTTCCTAGTATAAATCCTTTTCTAGTATCTCTACCTTAATATAATCCCTTATAATGTATAGGCCTTAGAGTTGCATAGCTTTTACTACTACTTTGCTAGCTCTTTTACCGTACACTAATATAGGTATAACGTAAGCTAGTCCTTCGTGCGTAGTACTAGCGCACCTCTAGCATACTTTTGTATCTAGTTATAGTTAAACTACCTAGTCTAGCACTTTATTCTTAGCTAGACCTTAGCTTAGGCGTAATATTTCTAATTCCTAGAATCCCTTAGAGGGTAGAGTAAGATCTATATTACTAACATTATTATTAGATAGTTTTATTGCTTAATCTAGTTCTAAAGGTAGGCAAGGAGTAAGCTACTAACGTGGCACTTCTAGTTTATCCTCCTTAGGTCTTATTACCTTAAACTTAATTATCCTAATCTTGATTACTTTAAGCTTACTAGCCTAGCTTTAATTCTTTAGGTAGTCTCTATAGAAGTGTCTTACTTCACCGCATTAAAGACATACCTTCTTCTTAAAGCATTCTTAGCGTTATTTGTGGGTTAGGCCGTCTAGCTATCTTCTCTTGCCCTTATTAAACTACTTCTTTTATTAGACTTTATCTATGATTACTATATTACTGTCTTAGTTATACTATAGCGTCTTTAGTTTTCTATACCTTCTAGAGTAAGGAATAATTGTCGTATCCCTTTGTTTCTTCTATAGTGCTTATTTATAGAGCTGATTATTAATTTAGGTAGCTAGGTTAATTATATCTTATAGGGCGTCTAGCTTATTATAATAGATTATCTTATCCTTAACTATCTCTTTTAGTCTGTTATAGAAGGCTATACGCAACAGCGTATTATCCTAATTAATCTTTAATTATAGTTATTTAAACTCTATTATATACTTTGTGACTAACTTCTCCTGCTAGATCTAAGATATCTTTTGCTCTGCCTAGGTCTCTTTGTTAAGTTCTCTAAATACCTTCTAAATATCTTCCTTAAATACTGTCTAGCTTTTAAAGATAGCCTTTGTGTTATCTTTGTAATACTTTATCTTATTTGTAAGATAGTTATCTATAAAGGGTTGCATCTAGGTAGCTGCCCTATCCTTTAGGTACATTCTAGCCGCGAGGATCTTATCTTATTCCTCTATTATAGAGTTGAACTAATAGTACAAATCTATATTAGTAAGGAATAGCTTTAGGCTATCTTATCCTCTATTATACTTTTCTAGCGCTGCAATCTTTCTATAGGGTATAGTGTCCTTAGCCTAGAGTTAAGCAATTACCTGTATTAACCTATTAATCTGCTTAGCCTATTGCTGTATCTAGTTAGCCTAGTTAGCTATTACTAATACTAGACTTAAAGCAGGTATTCTAATACTACTACTAATAGCACGTAGGGTAGCAGGAGCTACTATTACGTACGTTTAGGTTCTTAAACCTATAGGTAGTTAAAGTATTACTAAAGAGTATACTTGCTAGATCCTAGTCCATGTTAAGGGAGGTTAGTAGGTATAAGGTATATATATTAAGTAGTAGGCTTTAGTAGTTTAAGAGTTAAATATGCAAAGTAACTAATTCTATAACAAACTATAGAATAACTAATAACTCTTAATCTAGGTAAGAGATAAACTATAATAAGTTAACTATAAAGAATTAGAATAAGAAAGATAAAAGAGAATTATTCTATCTTTATACTACTTACTCTATTCCTTTAATCTATCCTGCTCTGTCTGCTACATCTGCTACGTCTGTAGCAGGCGTAGCAGACCGAGTACTAAGTGCTATGCTTGCTATATCCTCTTGGCACGTAGCATACTAAGCATATTACTTAACCTGCTAACTTAATCCTACCTTGCGCGCCTCTATGTCGCTATCCCCTAGGCTTAATACCTTCTGCGCTGGATCGTCTAGTTCTAGATACCCTATATTCTACTTATTTATAACACTATTCTAAGTAGTCTATTAGTAAGTGTAAAATACTTTTATAGTATAAGGATTACTATAGTAGTTATAAACTTTATTACCCTTATAGGCTTAAGAGCCTCTTATATAGTATTATATACTTACCTAGATATTAGAAAGATAGAAAGTGCGTATCTTTAAGCCTTTTAAAGCTAAGTTAAAGAAGTTACTAACTATTACCTTGTTAAGGGTAATATCTAGATTACGCATAATTATAAGATTATAAGTAGTAGTATACTAGACTAAGCTAGTATAAATAATAAGACTAAGAGGGATACTACATTAGCTAGCCTTAAAAATATAATAGCCTAGTTTAATAAAGAAGGATTAGTCTATCTTCTTATTATAGTTTAAGTATACTAAGAGATATATTAGTAAAGGGAACTTAAAAGGTATAAAGGAAAGACTTATAAAACTCTAAGATAACCTATTTAATAGTTATTAAAGTATAGGGGTAAAGTAGTAGCTTAGTTTCCCTATACCTACCCTTTTAGTTATTATTAAGCTTCTTACTACTACTACTACTACCTATACTACTAGAAGTAGTACTACTAGCGCGTAGGTTAATATTTTAGGCTTTAGTAGTTCTAATTAAGGTTTAAAAAATAATTAGAGCAAGAGAGAAGGTTAGGGAGGATAGATAAAAAGTAGTTAAAGTAAGAAAATAAAGTTAAGATAGTAAAATAAAGAGATAGGCTAAGAATTAATTAAGTAGGTAGAAGAGGTAAAGAAGACTAATAAGCTAGATTCTAAACTAAAAGAAAAAGTGTCTTCTTTATACCTAAAGAGAGTAGTTATATTATACGCTAATATTACATTAGAATTACTACGTAGCTATGCTTATGTGCGCACAGCCTTAATATAATATTACCTTATGTTTATTATAATAAGCTAAGACGTCTACCTAATAAGCTTATAAGGTTATTTAGCTTAGAACTATAGTCTAGAAGCTAGAAAGGTAAAGTTATTTAATAAATAAGATTATACTAATTAATTAACTTATAGTTAGTGTAATAGCTACAGCATTTTAGATTAGTTAGAGCTTAGGTAGAATAAATAACCTTAATAAGTTAATAGGCTAGCTTTATTAACTATAAATAATTAAGGAGATTTAAGAGCATTAGTCTATATCTAATTTATATCTAATAAAGTATTAACGTAAAGCACCACCGAACCGCCCACACCACCGAACCGCTCAAAAGCTTGGCATTAGAAAATCAAAACAGGATATCTTAATAACAAAGCTAAACCTTAATATTTTCTTTTAAAATTTGAAACCTAGATAGATAT
>ML977002.1:516999-540041 GCA_010015675.1 Byssothecium circinans | reverse complement strand
GATTACCTATACAAAACTGATCGTGGTGGGTATTTTCTGTGGTTGGTGGTTTCCACTTTTTTGGATGGTCCGGATACTTATGTCCTAGTACTGTATCACCATGGCCACAGATCCCTTGTTGCCCGGCGACTTCTGCCATTCCGCGAAGGCCTCTAGGAGGATGGGCCCCTGGTCCACGCGGTGGATATTCATCTGGGACCAGATGTTCTTGACGGGGATGGTGTACAGATCGAAGCCTGTGACGATTCCTATATGAGGATGTGACCAGCACTTGAGGTAGATTCGAAGTATGTTGGAAATACAGAATGGGCACTCACCAAAATTCGGACCGCCGTCTTTCGATGCCCAGAACAAGTCGTCTCGCTCTTGGGCGTTGGCATTCACGATTGTCCGTCCATCAGGACGACCTCGAAATTTGCTACGTTGTCGGTAGCCAATCCATATTCACCTGTCCAGTAGGATATTCCACCTGAGAGGTGTAAGCAGAGCAGCGGGAGAGCTAGCACAGTGCACATCACTCACCCCCGAGAAGTAACCCACCCACACAGACATGGGGTACTCGACCACCCGCAACAGTCACATCGTACGGGTCCAGGAACTCGTAAAACTGTCCCCAGCGTGCACCAGGCCCAACTCTAAAGATCTTCCGGTCGTCATTAATGGTCATGTTGTTCAATTTGGCCAGGTCAATCAAGATGCCCGATTCGAGGTTGGCCCATCCGGTATTGGGAGAATGCCCGCCACTTCGGATCGCGAAGGGTATGCGGAGGAAGGTGATAATCTTCAGAGCTTGTGAGACTTGCAAGGATGTTTTGGGTTGGATTACGCAGACGGGCGATTCCCAGCAAGTTTGCGACCAAGTTTGCGACACTGTCTGCTTGATATCTGAGTCTTCAAGCAAGGCACTCTTGCCAAATATCACTCGAGAAATCTTGCAGCCTGCATCTATTCGCAAAGGCCGTATTTGCTCCGCAGCACTGGCATTGTATAGCGTCGTCGCGTTCAGATCGGGCAATTCGGCGAGTATCTCTAAGACGCAAGCTTCGGTGGAGGAGGAAATCTGTAAGGATGTCGTAAATGACTGAATACCATCGTTCGACGCGTTTCCGGCATTGCTCTGGGGTTGACCTGCGGCCATGGTTCCTACAGCGCGCTGTGGCATGATCGCAAAACGAGGGAACAACATGATTTACCCACAACCAGTGGCAATCCAGCAACTCTCTACAACGCTCTTGTAACCGTGCGCAATCGTCCACCGCCCCCTCTAGGCCGTAGCTGCCGAAGCGACTTTGCGGGAGAATGTCAGCATCCGGACGCTCAAAACGCCACCAAAGAAGCCACTGACCACCCGTGGAAAGATCGCTATCGCTAGTATCAAGAATTGTCGTTTCTGCTCGCTATGCTGTCGCTGTGGTGTTTTGGAGTCTGAAGTTCTGAGATTGCGTAGCACGACCCGACAGTCTACTCTAAGGCCATGATTGGGTGGAATCGTGCTTGGGTGCGACTTATCATACTAGGCGTGACTGAGGCGCAGCAGACTGTCTTCGCCATCTATGATCCTGGATTAGCAAGGTATCCACAACCGCTTGTATGCCAGCTCAAAGTATCCATTTTGCAAGGTCGTTCCTCCCAACTCAATATCATGCATAACGTGGATATCTTCGGCACCCGGATTCAAGTCCCACGTACTATCGCTGAGGCTAGCTGCCTTAGCATATCCTGTCGAGTCACCGCCAGGGTATTTGAACAGCATCGAAGAGTCGCCGCTCTTGCTGACACTGCTACTTTTGCTTTCATTGCTCGTACTCGAGAATTTGCCGCGCCGTTTAGACAACATGGCTGATCCTGGACATTTCCCATCGCTCGCAAACAGTGGCCACAACATGGGTAGACTAGCTGTTATAACGGGGACAGGTTTTCAGGGCAAATTTAATCTTACGGAACTACGTAGATGCTTCCGCCTCGGCCTTCGCGTCCTTCTCTGCTTTAATCTTGGCCTGGTATTCCTCCATGTTGGAAACATCTTTGGGCATTCCGTTCCACATCAGGCCCTGTTTGTCCATGAGTTTCGCTCTGATGTCCAAAGCCTTCTTCCAGGACGGCCGAGCGATCATGCTCTCATGCCAAGCCTTGACTCGCGGGAAGCCGTCGAATTTGGATTCTGCTGGGCACATCAAAACCACATCCAGTCGATCATTCCAGGGTACAAAGGCAAGGTCTGCAATCGTCATCTTGTCTCCCACAAGCCATTCTTTGTCCGTCAAACCCTGCTCGAGCACGCCACAGATACGTTTTGCCTCCTCGATGTAGCGATTGATAGCTGAGGGAAGCTTCTCGCTGTGAAGCACGTTGAACCTGGATTATCAAGGCGTGAGCCGACGGGCCGATGCTCGTACTTTGGCTGGGATACACCTCGACATGACCTACCAGCTTGCTTGTCCATAGTACGGTCCCTGACCACTGACTTGGAACATTAACCACTGTTGGACCTGGCTCTTCTCTTGCACAGTCCCATATGTAAGCTTCTTCCCTACATCATAGTGCTCGACGAGGTACAAGATTATAGCCCCGGTCTCCCACAGCACCAAGCCGGTGTTGGGGTCCTCAATGGCTTCACAAATCAGTCAACGTGGCCATGTGTTACGCTTTACTAGACGATCATGGCTTACCGGGGACTCGACCGTTAGGGTTGAGGTCGATGAAAGGCTTAAATTTGATGTCCTCGAACTTGATTGACTTGATCTCGTAGGGAATTTGCAATTCCTCCAGGACAAGAATCACTTTCCAAGGATTTGGACCAGGCGCTGATGCGAATTCATTAGCCGGACGAAAGCTCGCTCAGTCATTGTGAACTTACGCGCGAGCCACACACGAATTGGTTTTGTAGACATGATTATCGGTGCAGGCTTGGGAGGCACAGTCAAAAGTTTGCTGACGGGGTTCCTGAACACATAGGGTGCAAAGCAGACGCAAAAGCAGTGGCAGCGACAGGGCGGAGCGACGGAGCGGTAATGGGTTAAACTTCTGGAGCCGAACGGCAGTGTGTGAGTACTGTTCTGTAACTATGGTACTGTATTTTTCTATTTGTATTAGTACACCAGATTCGGCATGTGTCTCGTAAATCCTTTTACCCCGCCTGAACGGACCTGAACCGCCGGAGACTAATGCTACATGCATGTAGTATTGGTTCAAAAGTTCGCGCCCCGAAACCCGCTCGAGGGTGGCACAGCCCTTATCTGCGCTTGAGTACTTCCAATCACGGACGCTTACATCCCTGCCATATTCTGCCATATTCAGCCCCGCGGAAGGAGATCCTTGTCCCTCAGACTTCAGCTGCGACAAGGAATCTTTTGGGCCCGCTAGAGCCGTGCAGGGTCTTGGACTAGTTGCTGGGACCGGGCCACTTGTAGCCTAGCTACAACACCCTGTCTTGCTTCGGACCCCGTGGTACCTCCCAGCTCCACCAAAACTCAACAATATTTCTCGTCAAATCGCTTCATCTCACACGAGCGTCGCCTAAATGCACCTGCATACCAAGCCAGAAAGAGAATCGCTCCGGACCGAGGAGCAGCGGGATGCAAGAGACAAAGAGAGGCCGCGGGGCGTGAGCTTTTAGCGTGGTCGGGCCCCTCTGCGCCCACACCGCGGCGCTAGTTCGCAGGCGTTCCACCTTCTGCCTAAACAGTCTTGTTGACCAACCAACACAGCTGGCCGCTATGAAATATTACTGGCGACACACACATCTCTTTGTTCGCGTCCGAAGCGCGCAAACACCACTCTCTGCACAAATACGCCCATGCTGCTTCCCACAAAGCTCAACCTCCAAGCCTTGTCGTCCAAGTAACATTTGCTCCAGGTATATTGCAAGTATGGCGTCGACCAGCCGCATCGCCGCTCTCGCCAAAGAGATTGAGACACAGACAACCAAGCTCGACAAGTTCTTCGCAGAGAGCCAGCTGCCACCGCCTTCCTTTGACGAGGATGCCCCGTTGATGTATCCGTTTCCACCGGACGTTGCAGAAGCTCAAGAGGCCTTGTCGGCAGCCTTGGACGAGCTATGGTGGCTCAATCAGGGGCCAATTCAGACCATAGTCGCCAAGTCGGTATGTCATGACTGACTTCGTTGTGGCTAGGCAGTGTGTTGACGTGAATAGTTTGCCACATCTGTCGGCCTGAAGACCATCCTCCGATACAACATCCAGAACCTTGTCCCTTTTGAGACCGGAACCACCTACAAGGAGCTTGCCGAGAAGACCGGTGTCCCAGAGAAGAAGCTCACGCGCCTGTTGAGACATGGTATAACAGATCACTTCTTCCGCGAGACGCAGCCGGGTCACATAAAGCATACTGTTGCAACCAAAGCGCTTGCTGCCATGCCCGTTCTCGCAACGTGGGCCTCGATGGGAATGTATGATGTCGGGCCTGCCAAGATGCGTGTAGGTTCAGGCCCATATGTCACCAGGATGCACGCTTACTATGGTAGATGGTCGATGCGGTTGCTAAATGGCCCGACTCTGAGGAGCCAAATCACTCGGTAAGCAGCGGTCCTAGCTTGCTTGAAGAACTGACTTACGTGTAATGCAACCAGGGTTTCCAACTCGCCAACGACACAGACAAGACCATGTTCGAGTTCTTCGAGGAGCACCCTGAGCGCATGAGCCGCTTCAAAGATGCCATGGCCTTCCTTTCCACGTTCCCGGGCCTGGAGCCCTCGTACGCCGTCAAGGCCTACGACTGGGCCTCTTTGGGCAAAGCCACCGTGGTGGATGTCGGTGGGTCGCACGGCGCTGTGAGCATCGCTCTTGCCAATGAATTCCCCGACCTGGAATTAGTGGTGCAGGACCTTCCCAAGGTTATTGAAGACGCGAAGGCTAAAGCGCCAGCCGACCTGTCACAACGTGTGACGTTCCAGGCCCACGACTTCTTCGAAGAGCAGCCTGTCAAGGATGCTGACGTCTACTACTTCCGCTGGATCTTCCACGACTGGTCCGACAAATACTGTGTCAAGATCCTCCGGGCGCTGATTCCCGCTCTGAAGGCAGGTGCTCGCATTCTCTTGAGCGAGAGATGCCTCGAGCCGCCTTGCACACTGCCCCTCCGTGCGGAGAGGTGGAATAGGTACGTGCCATGCACAACTGTTATCGTGACTAGTTATTGCTTGTGTGAGTGCCACTGACACGAATAGGGACTCGGACATTACTATGCTGGCGACGTCCAACTCCCAGGAGCGCGACGAGGATGACTGGAAGGCCTTGTTGAAGGCCGCAGACTCGAACTTAACCCTTGAGGAAGTAAGGAGGACACCGGGCGCGAAGCTGGACCTGATTGTGGCCAGGTGGAAGTGATCTATTCCTACGCGTTGCCGTGATGATCAAGGAGTAGAAATCCTATGGATGTGATAAACTTGTGATAGTGTTCAATGTGTGTTAAGAACTGCTGAGGTAGTTCCTCAAAAGGGGAGAAATATATAAGTGTAGAGCTCCCAGCTGCTCGGGTAGCAATAAGATCAGTATCACACATCATATTTTCCACAGATAGGATTGGAAGGCGTCGATCATCCCATACGAGTCGCTGTGCTGGTTCTTCAAGGGCCATTCGGTTATTGTAACAGTGTAGCAGCCGCATGAAATGAATTGGACAACGTCACGTCTAATTGCCCACCTACTACCCGTGTCAAGCGTATCTCTAGCGTGTACCTTACCACGTGAATCACTTTTGCCATGATAGTCACATTACTATATTGCTTGTGCAGAGGTTACTTTATAGCAGCTATCAGACAAGTTACGCTAGTCCTATCTAGGTCTTATTATTGTAAGGTGCTTAATATATATTTAATTTTAATAAGTTAGTAAAACTAACGTATTCCACTACCGAAGCGGCCATACCACCGAAGCGGCCACTTTTTGCTTGGCGGAAAATCAAAGATTCAACCTTTAATAACAATTTAAATATTAGAGCTATTAAGCTAAAATTTGAAATATAGATATATATAATATAGACTAAAAGGATTATAAAAAAAATTCTAGGATTTCTAATAGCTTAGTAAGCTATATAAGTAACGTGTTTTATTAGCAAGTAGCCTGCCTTAGCAAGTAGCCTACTCTACTAAAAAAAGACGCCTTCTCTATATAATAGCTTAACAACGCTATAATAAATCGCGATATAAATAGAACTAATAGATTTAGGCTATCTAGTAGTACACTAAGTCCTATTATAGCCTTAAACGTAATAGTTGCTACATGTTAGTAGTACGTAACATTACTATAGTTAATCTATCTACTTACCCTCTTAAGCTACCTTATTAGCTTCTATAGTAAGTAATTGACCTTTCTAAGCCTATAAAGCGCTTCTATAGGTAATATACTATTAGCGCTACGTTTACTTACGCTATTAGCGTTAACTAGCTACCTAAAGCTTTATATTCTCTTCTATAAAGATAGCTGCTAAGTGTATAGTAAGTTAATAACCTTTAATAAGCTAGTAGATAGCCTAGGTAGTAAAGCTCTATAATTAATAATAAAGGTAATCTTAGATAAGTTAAGCCTACTACTAAAGCTAAGCTACTATATAAGGTATCTTAGCTATCTACTATTCTCCTACTATAGCTTTTATCTATGGTAGTAATAGTGTTTATACAATAGTTAAAGATAAAAGAACGCGTTCTAAGCTATATAGGACTAGCTTTATTACTTAAAAGCTAGCTTAGATATTCTCTACTATTAAGGCTATTACTTTAGCCTAGCTATAGATAGATAGGAAGTCTACTTTATTAACGTAAAAGATATATTAGTAAGTGAGCTACTAGATAGCTTAGCTATACGCGCGCTTTAGAGGCGAGAAGCAGCCTACATCTAGCAGCTATAGTAGATGCGAGCTATAAGGTAGCATATAAAAGGTAATTATTTGATTCTTGTTACAAGACAATGTATAAGCGTAGCTACGGAGGAACAATACGCTTAGGGAGAGTATTAGACAGTGGGGCGCAGGATAAGGTCAAGGCGTTAGTTACGTAAACGTGATCCCGCTAAGACTAAAGGATCCCATGGATCCTAGGATCATAAGGAGATCCTAGGATTATAAGGAGATCCTAGGATCAGAAGGAGCAGAGGCTCTAGGTAGGATCAAGGACTTAGCGGAGGAATAGAATAAGTAGTATAAAGACTAGATAGATCTCTTTTATCTTTTTGATTCTAGTTCTTTGTAGTTAACTCTTTTTAGTTTATCTCTTACCTAGATTAATACTTAGTTATTCTATAGTTAGTTATAGAATTAGTTACTTTTGCACGTTTACCTCTTAAATTACTAAAGCATACTACCTAACGTATACACCTTATACTAACTAACCTCCCTTTACATGGATTAGGACTAGTAAGTATACCCTTTAGTAATACTTTAACTACCTATAGGTTCAAGAACCTAAACGTATATAAATAGCAGCTCCTGCTACCCTACGTGCTACTAGTAGTAGTGTTAGTACACCTGCTTTAAGCCTAGTATTAGTAATAGCTAACTAGGCTAACTAGTTATAGCAATAGTCTAAATAGATTAATAGATTAATGTAAGTGATTGCTTAACTCTAGGTGAAGGATACTGTACCCTATAGAAAGATTGCAGCGCTAGAAAAGTATGACAGAGGATGAGATGGCTTAAAGCTATTCCTTACTAACATGGATTTATACTATTAATTCAATCCCTGACGGAGGATTTAGATAAGATCCTCGCAGCTAGTATGCACCTAAAGGACAAGGTAGCTACATAGATGTAGCCCTTCATAGATGACTATCTCATAAATGAGATAAGGCATTATAAGGATGATACAAAGACTATCTTTAAGAGCTAGACAGCGTTTAAGGATGAGATTTAGAAGGTATTTAGAGAACTTAATAAAGAGACCTAGGCAAAGCAAAAGATATCTTAGATCTAGTAGGATAGGTTAGTTACTAGATACGTAACGAAGTTTAAACAACTATAGTTAAAGATTGATTAGGATGATGCGCTATTACGCATAGCTTTCTATAATAGGCTAAAGGAAACTATTAAGGATAGCATAATCTATTATAACAAGCTAGAAGACTTATAAGATATAATTGACCTAGCTACCTAAATTAATAATAGACTCTATAAATAAGTAATGCAGAAGAAGTAAAGGGACACGATAATTATTCTTAGCTCTAGAAGATACAGAAAACTAAGGACACTATGATACGACTAAGACAGTAGTGTAGTAATAATAGACAAAGTCTAATAAAAGAAGTAGTTTAACAAGGGCAAAGGAAGATAGCTAGATGGCCTAACCCACAAACAACGCTAGGAATACTTTAAGAAGAAAGTATGTCTTTAATGTAGTAAAGTAGGACACTTCCGCAGAGACTACCTAAAGAACTAAGGCTAAGTAGGCAAGCTTAGAGTAGTTAAGATTAGGATAATTAAGTTTAAGGTAATAGGACCTAAGGAGAATAAACTAGAGGTGCTATACTAGCAGCCTACTCCTTACCTACCTCTAGAAATAGATTAGGCTATAGAACTATCTAATAATAATATTAGCAATGTAGAATCTATCTTAGCCTAAATAATTTAACCCTTAAACTAGATAGATGACTACGAGGTCCTTTAATAGCTCAAAGATAATCTATGCTAAATGTGTAGAGATAATACATATAAAGGTAAAACGTGTACTAGGGATATACTAGTGCGTGGTAGCCACGCTAATAAAGTAGTAGTAATAGTAATAAAGGAGTAAGGTCTATAGACAAAGGTATGATAAATTAAGATTAATGATAAACATAATAAAGTTAATTAGTATAACTGCATAAGAGAGGATTATATCTCCTACCTATAAGAAAGAAGGAACGTATAATACATGCCTAGATAAGCCTCTTACGCCCTTCTCTTAGAGAAGGACTACTTAAAAGATAACTACTACGTACACTACTTTAAATACTAGCAAAGATAGCATGAACGCCTAGGTTAGAGTAAGTGCTATGATACGCACTACTAACTATACTAGCTTAGTAAGCATGTCGCAGGATACTAGCTAGCTAGTAGAATAGATAGAGAGATATTAGAGTGTAAGGATAACGCATGCCTACACTAATATCCTATAGGACACCCTTTAGATAAGGGACATAAAGAGCTTGATTAGAACTAGTGTATATCACTACTAGGATGCATGTTCCACCTCCTCTTAAAGAAAGAAGTAGCATAGACTAGGCATAGAGCTAACTATAAATTACTACCTCCTTCTAAGTGTCTAGTAGACGTATGTAAACGTCACGAATTCCTAGCTCTTCCTAACGAGACTAAGGAAGATGCATTTAGATAAAAATCAACACTCACGCAATAGATATGGCGAACGTTGCTAGAGACGCAACACTAGCTACGAGGCCATCTAGAGGATAGGGCCGCTAGAGATAACATCTCGTATACTTAGACTATAAGACGCCCGCCTAGAGCTATTATTAGGGAAAATCATAACAATCTACCCTATAAACAGTACTTTAATGACATGTATCAAGCACACCTCTTAGAGAAACTTAGGAAGGGTTTCCCGTAATAAAATAATTTAGAGGTAGAGCACGGACGCCTACCTTAGACAGCGTGCTGTATAGATGACTATTGAATTTACCTGCTTAAAGAATAAGTAGCAGGAAAGTCTTTAAAAGAACCTTAAGGGTTAAAAAACTAGGAAGCCGCTAGGGATAGGGTTACGCTAGTAAGAGCATTTTTATGACAACCCTATATAACGTATAACACCTAGATCTACTAGTTCATTAATTAAAGGTAGAGGTGCGCGTACATAAACGCAGACTTACAGTACTAGTAGATAGTAGAGCTACATAGATAATTATCTCCCCTTAAGTAGTTAAAAGATATGATATACCCTATTAAGATAAGGAACGTCTAATATGAGTAGTATTAGCTAATGATAGACTAATGTCCTACAGTAACAGATTCTTAAGGTTAGAAACCTAAGAAGTGTTATTCCACGTACTTAGAATTAAGGACATGACAACCCTTAACATTATAGATCTTAGAGAAGAAGACATGTTAATTAGTTATAATTAGCTTAGGAAGCACAATCCTACTATAGATTAATAGAAAGGCATAATGTTTAGCTAAGAACTAGCATGCAAAGTTGCTAGAATACGCTATGGAAGATTAAGCCTGGTAATCTAGAGCTCACCTAGTTAGATTAGATGGATTAGCAAGATATCACCTTATAAGATTAAGAGAATCTATAAGAAGGACCCTTTATAAATAAGAGTTATCTAGATATAGACAGTTACGCCTATAAAGGATGAACCCTAACCAATAATACCACTAGAATATAAGGAGTTTTAAGATCTATTTAAGGAAATAGAAGAAACCGCATTACTAGATTACTAGGAATAGGATCATGAGATTCACCTAGAAGAAGGCGCGAAGCTGCGCCTAGGACTAATATACCTACTTACTTAAGACTAGCATTTAGAGCTAAAGGAGTACATTAAGAAGAACTTAAAGCGTAGATATATATAAAAGAGTGTAAGCCTAATAGCTTTACTAATTCTCTTTATCCTAAAGAAGAATGGAAAGCTACGACTCTATGTAGATTTTAGACAGCTAAACTATATAATAAAGAAGAATTATTATCCCCTTCTATTAATCTAGGAACTTATGGACCGTCTCTAAGGAGTTAAATAGATTATGAAATTTGATATATAAGATGGATTCCATTAAATATAGATAGCTAAAGGCTTTGAATAGCTAACTACCTTCAAAACTTGTTATAGATTATACGAGTATACGGTTATGCCCTTTAGACTAATAAATGCGCTAGCGACGTTTTAGGCGCTTATCAACTAAGCACTTTATGAATACTTAGACGTTTTTGTGACTGCGTACCTAGATGATATACTAGTGTATACCTTAGGAACGCTTAAGGATTATATTAAATACGTTAAGAAAGTGCTTAGAAAGCTTAGGGAGTACTAATTACTCCTATAGCTAGAGAAATGCGAATTCCATGTTACAGAGATAGACTACTTAGGATTTGTTATTTCACGAGACGGCATCGCTATAGACCTAAAGAAAGTCAAAACTATAAAGGAATAGCTAATACCTAAGATAGTAAAAGACGTGTAATCCTTTTTAGGATTTGCTAACTTCTACTAGAAGTTTATTATGGGATATTCAAAGACCACAGCGCCTCTTATAGAAATTACTAAGAAAGAGAAGGGATTCTAATAGGGACAGGAGCAATAGAAGGCTTTTAAAAGGCTTAAAGAATTGTTTTTATTAGCCCCTATATTACAAATGCACGACCTAGAACAACTACTACAAGTAGAAACAGATACATTAGATTACGCCCTAGGAGTAATCCTCTCATAGTAAGGCAATAATAAGAAGTAGAGACTAGTGTTCTACTACTCTTAAAAGTTCTTAGGAGCAAAACTTAACTATGATGTTTACAACAAGGAACTACTAGTAATAGTAGATACCTTTAAATAATAGCAAGCCTAGCTAGTAGGCGCTAAACACTAGGTAGAGGTATATTTAGATTATTAGAACCTAATAAGTTTCATGATAACTAAGAAACTTAACTAACGACAGGTTAGATAAGCTAAAATAATAGTAGACTATAACTTTAAAGTCTACTATTACCTAGGATTGCTGAATAGAGTAGTAGATGCTTTTAGCTAAAGATCTAACCTTTAGGAAACAGGCAGACCTATCACGCATGACGCGGTCCTACGGAAGGACTATAATAGAAGTATAAGCTATAATTAACCCTAATTAACTAAAGTAGCTAGGATTAATTATTAGGGACTAGAGGTACATGACTTCGCAGATTACAATCACTTAACCCTAGAATAGAGGGAAGAATACGACTTAGTAAACTACCTAAGGGTAGGACTACCCTAAGATTAGGAATAATAGATTATACTATAAGAAGCTTATATACTAACCCTAATACGAAAACTACATAAGTCTAAAGAATATGGACACCCTAGAATCAACAAAATAGTTTAACGGATCTTAAATAAGTACTTGATCCCTAATGTATGAAAAGCAGTTTAGGACGCGATAGGCAACTATTTAGCATGTTCTAAGAATAAGCCTAAGAGACATAAGCCCTACGGATTACTTTAATCACTAGAACCACCTACACACCTGTAGATTAGCGTTATAATAGACTTCATTATAAAGCTTCTAAAATCATTAGAACCTAGATTAGCACGGCTATATGACTTGATACTAGTAATCATTAACTAATTAACCAAGGCATTAATATTTGTACTAATAGAAGAAATAGTTATAGCTAAAGAAATGGCTTATAAAATAACTAAGGCACTTATTAGCTAACATAGTGTACTAGAATAGTTTATTACTAATTATAGAATACTATTTACCTCTAAGTACTAGAGCACATTCCTTGCAAAGCTAAGAGTTAATAAGAAGCTTTTGACTAGCTTTTATCTATAGATGGATAGTTAGATAGAATGAATAAACTAGACACTAGAATAGTATCTAAGGATGTACGCTAATAAGCTATAGGATAACTAGGTTAAACTCCTACTAACAGCGTAATTAGCCTATAACAGCATAAAATCCTTAATAATAGGATACTTACCGCACTATGCGAATTATAGATATAAGCTGATTGCTTATCAAAATTCTAAAGACGTTAAAAGTCTTTTAGCTAGAGCTAACAACAAGGCACGACTACTTCGCGAACTGCATGATGAATTGAGCCGATGAATTGCTTAAAGGAACCTTATAACAGCTAAATTAGTAAATAAGAAAAGGCTTAAAGAACTAACTCTTAAAGAGGGGGATAAAGTTTTCCTATTATAAAAAAACCTAAAAACTAAACGGCCATGTGATAAATTAGATAACCTCTAAATAGGACCCTTTCAAATCCTAGAGGCTAAAGGACTAGTAACGTTTAAGCTAGAACTCCCCTAAG
Organism: Byssothecium circinans; assembly: GCA_010015675.1. Lineage (NCBI taxonomy): Eukaryota > Fungi > Ascomycota > Dothideomycetes > Pleosporales > Massarinaceae > Byssothecium > Byssothecium circinans. The sequence continues at coordinate 527,092 of ML977002.1, read as the reverse complement.
GTATGCGCATATACCCTATTTTTTATAAATTACTTTTTAAACTAGCACCACTAGACGCTAGAGTCAAGACGCGAGTTAAACTTAAAGATGAAGATTATGAGGTTAAAGAAATTAAGGACCTGCGGAAATTTAAGCGTTAGTGGAAATACTTAGTTAAGTAGAAGGACTAGCTAGATAGCTAGAATACCTAGGAACTAATATAGAATCTTATAGACTATAGGAAACTAGTAAAGGACTACTACTAGCAGTATCTAGAGGTAGTGACTCCATGTTTACTAAGAAAGTAGAAAAGTTAAAGGATAAAGAAGGATTAAAAGAAGTTAAAGAAGGATTAGCCTATAACTAGCCTAGGTTAGTTAACAACAGTTTAGATAGCAGTGGTTTAGATAAAATAGTGGACTCTATACTCTTTAAAGTCTCCACCCCTTAAGCAGCATCCATCGCATTTAAGATATAGTAATCCTAGTTCATGAAGGAACGCTCATAGGCTTCTAACTCAGCTAGCTCCACGCGGAGTTAGGTAGATTTAGCCTAAAGCCGCGCAGCCTCCACCTTAGAGTAAAGAAGCGTAATTTACTTCTTTTTTTTCTCTATTTATACTTTCTCCTACTCCTCTTTAGGAATAAACAAACTACACTTAGCATAAACCTAAATGTAGGTGGCACACTAACCTATAGCCGCATTAACGAAATAACGAAGCTTGCGCTTCTAACAACGCTCGCAACCTAGCGCCATTTCTAGCCCTCAAGAACGAATTTGGTTGGCGTGATTGCGATAACGAACGGTGGACGACTTAGACGGAACCTTAGGCATAGTTAGGGAAAGGTTAGCAAAACCCTAGAGGAGGCTACGACATGATGAGCAACTAGGGACACGCACGACTTATATACTAGCTACAAGAAGAAGCGGCACAGCAGACATACCTCCTAGGATATTAGGACGATAACCTTAAAAAGGGGGATAATATTACAAGATAATGTATAAGCGCAGCCATGGAGGAACGATACGCTTAGGGAGAGTATCAGACGGTAGGGCGCAGGACAGGGTTAAGGCGTCAGTCACGTAAACGTGATCCCGCTAAGACTAAAGGATCCCATGGATCCTAGGATTATAAGGAGATCCTAGGATTAGAAGGAGCAAAGGCTCTAGGTGGGATCAAGGACTTAGTAGAGGAACAGAATAAGTAGTATAAAGACTAGACAGATCTCCTTTGTCTTTTTGATTTTGGTTCTTTGTAGTTAACTCTTTATAGTTTATCTCTTACCTAGATTAATACTTAGTTATTCTATAGTTAGTTATAGAATTAGTTACTTTTACACGTTTGCCTCTTAAATTACTAAAGCATACTACCTAATGTATACACCTTATACCAACCGACCTCCCCTTACACGGATCAGGACTGGCAAGTATACCCCTCGGTAACACTATTAGAGAATTAGCGTAGGGAGGGTAGAGATTCTTAAAATTAGAAAACTATAATTAAATAATTTATCTAGCTAGATATCCTTAGTTCTTTTCTTTTAATAAACTTTATATATATATATAATAGTAATATAAATAGTTAGCTATAAAAGATTAGCTTATATAAGCTTTATAATAAGGCAGTGTCTAAATTTTCTAAAAACCTATACTTCCTAAGCTAGATCTTTTAGTTTTAGAGGTATTTACTTACTTTAAACTTTATATATAGCTTTATTTAGTATATACCATCCTCCTCCTGAGAAGAAAGTAGAGATATCTAATATGTATAACTTTATTTAAAAGATTTTCTAATTTTTCTTACCCCCTACCTTATACCTACTATTATAGCATTAAATCTAGGCTGCACGCTATAATAACTTAATAGCTACTAACTAATATACTAGTAAGTAATTCCTTAAAGTTATATAGTATATTACTAACGTTTAGGTATTAATCTATAGTATAAGGTAGGTTTTAGCTATTGATACTTTATAGATTAATAGCTATTTTATTACGTAAGCTATAGCTATAAAAATTTAATACCTATTAGATTATATATATATCTATCTATGTTTAAAATTTCAAAAGAAAATATTAAGATTTCGCTTTATTATTAAGATAATACGGTTTCATTTTCCTTGCCAAGCAAAAGTGGCTGGCTCGATGGTGGAATACGTTATACTTTACTTTATTATTCTATATAAGCTTAAACTATGTACTAACTACTTTAAGATCCTTTTATAGTAATCTTTAATAGTCTTTTAAATAGTTCTAAACTATTTATAACTATTCTAAATAGTCTATAAACTATATTACTTAGTTAGTATCTACTTTTTTACTATCCTGCTTACGTAGTAGTTTATTTGCTATATCTAATACTTTACTTAATATAGGCGTAAATCCTTATAAATTAAGGTTAAGAATATATTTAATAAGTATATTTTCTTTAGTTAGAGATAGTTTTAAATAGTTTAGAACTATATTTAGTTAATAGGTAATTTAGTTAAAGTAATTAAATAGCTTTTAGTAATAAATATTAAAAGCCTTAGTAGTATATTAAAGGCTTTTAAATTAGCCTAAATAGTAAGCTTAAAGGGTAAGCTTAATTCTACCTTTTTATTAAATAAGTATTACGTTTATTAGTTAAGGTATTTTATAATAAGTATAGTATTAGTATTACTAAGGAAAAGTAGCTAGCTTAATAGTTTAGCTAGCTTAATAGTAGTATATATAGTTTAATAGTAGATTATATTATAGATAATAATAAGAATAAAGTTAAGTAAGTTAGTATTACTAAGGAATTTTAGGCTATTTAGTAGTATAGGCTATTTAGAAGTACTTTATATTAAGCTTAATCCTACCTTCTTATTAAATAAGTATTATATTTAGTAGTTAAGGTATTTCGTGAGAAGTATAGTATTAATGTTGCTAAGGAAAAGTGGCCGTCTTGGTGGGTTGGCCGTCTTAGTGGTGCTTTACGTTATAAGTTATATATCGCCAAAAAAAAAAATTTTGGCCCCGGCCCTATACTAGCAACTTACTAACAAACATATTGGTTATCACACTGGTCCTCTCCACACACTTGCTTGTACAACACGACATGGTTGCCAACGAGCTTTCTAACCGTACAAGTGAGAGTGACATTCACCCTGCCTTGCCCCGCGGTACAATCCTGAACGGTACATGCACCTTTGGATAAATCCCATGCCCAAACCCCATGCCCTCATAAAGCGCCCTCGTCGCCCGCTCCCTCGTTCGCTCCTCCAGCCACGCCTTCCCATGCCCCGTCGGCCCCTCTGCCTCCAGCACATCTGCCGGATCCGCCTCAAGCCGCAGCGAAAATTGGCTGAACACCCGCGCCAAGATGGCGCACATCTCGACCTCGGCAAAGCGCTTGCCGGGGCACATGCGGTGGCCGGCGGAAAAGGGGAAGGCGGCCGCGTTGTCACTGGGCTCGAGCCAGCGGGCGGGGTTGAAGTCGCGCGCGGGGGACTGTTCTATGCCTGTGTTGTCTCCGGGGAAGATGGAAGGAGACCAGTAGTCGGGATGCCGCCCGATGGCTGCGACGTCGATCATGATGATGGTGTCCTTGGGAATTCTGCAGGTGGCGCCGCTGGCGGTGGTGACGGTGGTGTTGTGGACCGCCTTGCGGGCGTACCATGCGACAGGGTGGTAGAGACGCAGGGTCTCGCTGATGATGGCGCCGAGATAGCCGTTGAGGAGTTCGGGGACATCTTTGTTGGCGTCCCACGCGGATGTGACTCTGGAGCCGAGAACACGGTCGAGTTCCTGCTGCAGCAGGGTTTGGGTGGAGGGATGGAGGGCCAGGAGGAGGAAGACGAAGGAGAGCGTGGTGGAGGTGGTGTCGAAGCCGGCCATAACGTAGAAGAACATGTTGCCGAGTACCTCCGCTTCAGTCAGCGGGCGGACGCCTTCGCGGCTGGATGCGGCGTCGCTTGATATGACGAGGGATTCTGTGATGTTTCCTCAGTGCCATCCGAATTGAAAATCAACGCTGAATACATCTGCAACAACGCAGAGCGAGTCTGCCTCCTTGGAAACTTACCTAAGAAATACGGCTCGTCCTTCTGTTTCACCGCATCAAGTCGTGATAGCACCGAGTTCCTCATCTCCAGCATGTACTGCTGCCACTCCAGGAACCCCTGATACGCCTTCTTGTGCGACTCAAAAGGCGATCTGGCTGCACCATTCGTCAGCAAGGTGTCGAGTGATGGTGCAATGAGGGCCGGCTAACTCACCTAGCAACCACTTGGGTACGCTGAAAACCGTTGCGAGATTCGACAGCACGGCATTGATGGCAGCGCTGAACGTCAGCGCATGCCCCGCAGGCGCAACGTCCTTCATCGCATTTTCAGCATCGTACGGCAGCTCCTGGTCGTAGAAGATCTTAGCGATGACGCGCAGGTTCAGCTTCGACATGAGCTCCTCCTTGACATCCGCAACCCGCGCGTTGTCGTTCCCATGGCTCCACTGCGCAGACAGGCGCTCGGCCTTGTCCAGACTCTCCTTCCAGACTTTGCCGTACGTCTTCTGGTTGAAGAAGGGCGTCGTGATCCTCCGGTACAGGCGCCACTGCTCGCCCTCACTCGCGGCCAGCGTCGGACCGTAGATGTTGTAAAGCCCGAGGACCTCGACGGGGGCGTGGAAGTCGTGCGCGCGCGTCAGCACCTGCTTGACGAGGTGCACGTCGCAGGTCATGAGCATGGGACCGGAGGGTGAGCAGAGGAAGAAGGAGTTGGTGCCCAAGTCGCGGAAGACGGAGTAGCCTGCCTGCCAGACGCGGAAGATGGCCGTCCACCTGGGAAGGGGGAAATTCTGGTCAGTACGTCTTGCACAATGATAGGAATCCATCTGATCAAGCTTACGGCGCCCATTTTTGCAGAGTTTGCATGGATATCGATCCGTCCAGGGCGACGATTGGGGCGAGTAGAAACCAGTACGCGACGTTCATGACGTGAACCCTACCACCTCTGTTAGACTTTTCAAGTTTAAGACAACAGTGCACATTACACAATTCCACGTACGGTGAGAGGCAGTACGGCAGCCCGCTGGCTCTAGCCTGCTGCACCTGCTTGCCCAGGTTCCAGCACAACATCAGAAATTGCGAAAAAGCGTAGGTCACGACGGCGAGCAACGCCGCCTGGAAAACGGAAAACATGGCGGAAGAATATAGGACGGAATGAAGTCTAGTGCTGCGCAGTCCTCCGCATTTGGAGCGGGGGATTACGAGTAAACGTGGTAGGCAGCGAGAGGTAACAAGTGTGATAAATGTCGGAGCGGGAGTGGAAGCTTATTTAAATAACCTCATGCCCTGGCGGCCTAGCCTAGCCTGGTGTTAGTGTACATTCCCGATCTATAAGATAAACGAAATATTATCATCGCCATGTCTACCATAGAACTTGATGGAGAGAGCTGAGACGACGCCGTCCAATAATCAGTCTAATTGGCTGTGGCACGTGATGGTCTCCGCTTATACCCACTTTTCGACTTCTATGACTGGCTACACCGACGTTAGCTTAGCTCTCTCCATCAAGTTTCTACGGTACTCCAAACATATATATCTAAGCGTACTTCTACTATACAACAAGCAGTGTCCACTTGATTCCCAAAGACCCTACCCTACCCTCCCCTTCCCTCTCCTCTTGTCTCCGGCCCCCCAGCACACCACTACACCTTCCGCGGCACCAACCGCACTGGCAGCTCCTTGCGCAGCTCAATCAGCAAATTACACTCAACCTCATCCACCAACATCCGCAACGCCTGCTCCCGCGTCCGCTCCTTGACCCAGTTCTCGTCCTTACCCGTCCGCGTCGCCTCCTCTTCCACCGCGCGGGACGGCACCAGCTCAATGCTAAAGTTTGTGAATATGTACGCCAGCACGCCCACCATCATGATGGACCCGAGGCTCTTTCCCAGGCACGCGCGCCCTCCAAGCCCGAAGGGAAAATACGTGCGCAGCCCGACCTCGGACGGCTTGGTGATCTTGTTAGCAAAGCTGTCCCAACGGCTTGGATCGAAGTCTAGCATCGGATGGTACTTCCCTGTCGCGGGATCTTTGGCATTAGGGCCCGCGGGCCAGATGCTGGGGTGGCGGAAGGCGGCGGTGAAGTTGAGCAGGCACAGCGTGTCACGGGGGATGATGAAGCGACTGCCCTTGAGGTCGGTCACAGATGCTTCAGCAGTGCACCGCCGCGGGATGAACTCGACGACGTTGTACAGACGCATGGCTTCCTTGAGCACGGCGCCCGTGTAGCCGTTGTAGAGTCGCATGAACTCGCCCGTGACGGACCAGGTGTCCAGGGGCTTGCCGCCGAGCTCGGCGTCGAGGTGGGCTTGTAGGTCCACTTGGATGTCCTGGCGGATGGCGAGGAGGAACATCAGGAAGCCCAGCGTGTTGCCTGCCGTACCGTGGCCTGAGAGCAGAAAAAAGAAGACGTTGCCAGTCAACGTCTCGCGGTCCATGACTTTGCCGTTCTTTTCGGCGGACTCGGGCCGCGTGCCGGCGATCAGTGTGTCTGAGTACAGTGAGTCGACGTATTGCTATATGCTGCGCCACATGAACTCACCCATGATGCTCAGGTCTGTGTCTTTCCGTTCAGTTGCATCCTTTCTGAAAGCCTCGTCGCACATCTCCTTCATATGACTATGGAGATCGTGGTAGGCCTTGTCAGCTCGTTTGATGCTTGCCAAGGGGATATACGCTAAACGGATCAGACGCGTCACAGCAACATCGGAGCATCCACAGTTCGGATCATGGCTTACCGCGCAACGACTTGGGGATCGAATCTATGATGCCGATCTTGTCAATGGTAGTGAACATGGCCTCGACAAACCCGAACCGCCCCTTAGGCAGCTCGTGCGAGGGAAAGTCCTCGATGGTCTCGTACTCGAGGTCCTTGTTGAAGAAGCACTGCGCGATGCAGTGCAGTGAAATCTCCGACATGTGGTCCTTCATATGGCTGATGACGGGGCCATCCGCGGTCATGAGCGCCGTCAGTCTCTCAGCTTGACGCAGCGAGGACATCCACATGGCGGTATTTGAGTGGGATCCAATGGCTGGGGCTACGATCTTGCGCTGTGCCTTCCAGTCGTCACCGAGGGAGGTCTGCATATTGGGGCCGTACGTGTCGAAGAAGCTGAAGTACTCGACGGGCTTGCGGAAATGCTTGGCCTGGTTCGCGATCTGGTTGATGGTCTCTGGGTCGCTGCACCAAAGCATATTGCCGTTAGGGGAGGAAAGCATGATGTTGTCGCTTCCCAGCTGCTCGAAGGGTTCGTGGCCAACATGCCAAAGGTGGAAGATTTTGCTCAGGCTGCGGTCGTGTTAGAGGGGTTATGTGTGAAGAGCAGGGAGGTTCCTCACGGTAGCCATCCGCTGGTCCACGCAGTAGGGAGGTAGTTGAGCCATGGCACCAGCTTGGGATACAGTCCTAACCACCACAGATCGACCATATGCACGCTGTTGCTGTCAGTGAATGGTCTCAGTGAATCATAAGAAAGAGATGGCTCACGGTGACTTGCGGACCACGAAGCCACTGCTCCGAGCTGTGTGGATGTGGTTGCTCCATGTCAGCAATTTCTTGGTGACCAGCGCGAACAGCAGCAGGCCCACGATGACAACGACGCGAAGCATGTTGATTCACAGTCTATCTACTGGTTCACGTGCTCACTTCGTCGCCCAGAGGAAACTTCTGCTCGTTATGATGGCAGATTGGTTCGTACACCCAACAAACGTAGGCTAGTCCTCTAATGACCGCGACGCGTATTATCACTACCATCCTTTCCATTTAGAAGTCCGGCTGCGGTAGAGTAAATCACCGGCCACCGAGATTCACCACCAAACGAGATGGTAGGGTAGGAGGAAAATCGGCCAGCTACCACACGCGTTATTAGTTACTTGTACGTAAATAAAATACTAAGCTTTATTACTAGCATATAGAATTAAGTAGAGAATTTAATCTATATTATTTACAAAGTAGAACTATAGTTTATACGCTTTTAAAAGAGTATATAACTACTCTTATAGTTTGCCTTTATTCTATTTTACTTAAATAGAACTAAACTATTAATTATACTCTACTAATTAACTTTAAGTATATAGTAATATATAGTAGTCTATTCTACTATTAAGCTAGCAAAACTATTAAGCTAGCTACTTTTCCTTAGTAATACTAATACTATACTTATTATAAAATACCTTAACTAATAAATATAATACTTATTTAATAAAAAGGTAGAATTAAGCTTACTTTTTAAGCTTACTATTTAAGCTAATTTAAAAGCTTCTAATATACTACTAGAGCTTTTAATGTTTATTACTAAAAGCTATTTAATTACTTTAACTAAATTACCTATTAACTAAATATAGTTTTAAACTATTTAAAACTATCCTTAACTAATAAGGATATACTTATTAAATATATCTTTAACTTTAATTTATAAGGATTTACGCCTATATTAGGTAAAGTATTAGATATAGTAAATAAACTACTATATATATAAAGTAATAAGAAAGTAAATATTAACTAAATAGTATAGTTTATAAACTATTTAAAATAATTATCAATAATTTAGAGTATAAGTATATTTAAAAAGGTAGTACTATAGAGTATAGTCTTATAATAAACTAGAATAGTTCTAAACTATTAGAAACTATTTAAAATTATAAGAAAGTAAAAGTAGAAAGTAAATATAAAGTATAATAACTAGTAACGTTAGGTATTTATTACTATAGTAATTATAGTAAGGCTAGGTAATATAATCTACTATTAAATAGCTTAAACTATTAAATAACCTAGAATTCTTTAGTAATACTAACTTACTTAACTTTATTATTATTATTATTATTTATATTACTATCTAAAAATATATACTAAGTACTAGCCTCTAACTTAGAAGAACCTTTTTTATTAGCTTAATATATTCTTATATTATGCCTAGCCTTACTATAGTTACTATAGTAGTAAATACTTAGTTATTATACTTAATATTTACTCTTTACTTTTACTTTCTTATAGTTTTAAATAATTTCTAATAGTTTAGAACTATTCTAGTCTATTATAGAATTATACTTTATAGTACTACCTTTTTAAATATACTTATACTTATATATTTTATACTTAGTTATTACCTTAAGTTACTTTTTAAGCTCTTTAATATATAACTTTATAAGTATAGTACTATATAATACTAACGTAGTAACTTTAATAAGCTATAAAAGCCTACCTTATACTATTTATAGTAATTAAGTAATAGAATTATATATAAACTTTAACTATAAGCTAAATTTATATATATTACTTAGAGTTCTTAATAGCTATAGTATTTCTAGTAGTAAAGGTCCTAGTAAAGTATATATATATATATATTAAAATAATTAAGTACTATTAATATGTTTAGAAAGACTAGCCTTATTACCTTAAAAGCCTTTTAATAGTTTTAAACTATAAATACACTTAAAAATATATCTTTAAAAGCTAGTAGAAATACTTCCTTATTAATATAAAAACGCGTTAGCATGCTAAGTCTTAAATAATTTTAAAGTACTTATACTTAAGTAGTAAGAATAATACTATATTAAGTAACTAAAAGATATATAATAAGTATAGTAGTATATAAAGTATAAGGATCTTATTATTATAATAATAATTCTTAAAATCTTAATATAAGTAGCTTTTATAGCTATCTAAAATTAGTAACTAAACGACGCTAATAGTTCTTACTTTTATATATACATTAAAGTACTTTAACTATATAAGACTAAGCTTATTATTTATCTATCTATTCTTTAAGATTAAGAGCTTCTAATTATATAGTATATTAGCTTCTTAGTACTATAAAAAGATATAGATATATCATTTATATATAATAAATAGTAGAGTAAATATACTATTTAAATATATACTTTAGATCTCTATTATTTACTCTTTATTACCTAGCTAAATTATTATAGGCTTTACTTAATTTTCTAAGCTAGTAACTACTTTTATAAAGCTAATAATACCTATCTAAAAGCTAGTCTTATTAAAGTTATATATATTATTATTATTATTATTCTTATTATTATTATTATTATTATTATTATTATTATTATTATTATTATTATTATTAT
>ML977002.1:497516-509540 GCA_010015675.1 Byssothecium circinans | reverse complement strand
CCTATATAGCTTACTAAGCTATTAGAAATCCTAGAATATTTTTTCATAATCCTTTTTATCTATATTATATATATCTGTATTTAAAATTTCAGCTTCATAGCTCTAGTATTTAAATTGTTATTAAAGGTTGAATGTTTGATTTTCCTGCTAAGGAATTTTGGCGCGCTTGATGGTGCTTTACGTTAATATAATCCCTAGTATATATATTATCTATAAGGCTAAGCTTAGTAAGTAGTAATTTATTTTATTTTATACTAAATAGTATAGTTACTATTATTTTTTATTAAGGCTTATACTATCTTTATAACTATATCCTAATAATAAAAGTATAAGTACTAAAAGTAGTATTATTAATAAATAGCTAACTAAGCTATTAATAGTAGGTAGTTATATATACTATACTAAATACTAAGTAAGCTATATAAAAGCTTTAATAATAGCCTAAACTATACTTAAGTATAGTATATTAAGTAGTAATTTTAATAGTTATTACTATTTAGTTAGAAAGTAAAGAGCTAAGTAATAGTATAGTATTTAAAATAAAGTTATTATTTAGTAGTAAAAAATATGACTATAGTTACTATTAGGTAGCTATTATAGGCCTAAAATAATAATAAATATTACTATAAATAATTAGTATAAAGTAATAGAATAATAAACCTAATAATTCTACATAATTTTACTTATTTAGATTTTTATATACACGTTGTAGTAGCTGGCAATGTACAGTAGGAAATTAAGTAGTTAGGGAGGTTAGTTTTCTATCTTGTTCAGTGGTGAATCTCGGTGGCCGGTGATTTACTCTAGCGTAGACTCGGGATCATAGAGTGGTGTCTCGGTGTCTGCCGAAGAAATGCAGTCAGGGTAAGCCGCCGAGGCTCACCCGCTACTCTCTCCAGCCTTCAGCCAGCGTAAGTGCCCGTGCTGTCTCCACGGAGCTAACTCGGACTACAGTAACGGCCGCCAAACCCCTGCGTACACTGCCGCCGCCTGGCGTGGGTCGAGTCTACCCTGGTAATTCGAGCTGGAATAATGCTCACCGGTCTTCTTCCAGAGGCTCTGGTACGCTGCTCGGACTCCGAAACAGGCGTCTAATGCACACTTTGGCGAGGTCGGGCGGTTTAACGTTATCTCAAGAAATCTGACAAGCTGTTATTTAGCCAGACAGGAGGTTCACTGCAATGTAACCGTCAGGCTACGGCGTTGTGTACTCTTCTTATTGCCCGAAGTTGTCCGTTTCGTGCCTAAGAAGGCAATTGGCAGGTCTCTGTTTCCATCGGCCGGTCTTGCTCGTCGTCCGCACTCGCATCTGATCTTGAACAGCACCAGCTCTCGACCAGCCATGTCCCAACCGCAGCCCGCCGAGACGGCCGAAGATGCCGAGAAGGCGTACATCTTCAAGCGCGACTTCAGGTCCTCGATGCGGTAATTAGCCCAGCTTTGCATGCGCTCTGGTTCGTGAGACGTGCGTAATAGTCAGTTCGCTAACGAAGAACACCCATGTCCTCACAGCCTCAACTTCAACCACTACCTGATGCGAGAAATCGCAGGCTACTTGACGCATCCCGCCATCCCTCTTGCGGCGCCGCGGCTGCGCATTGCCGACGTAGGCACCGGCACGGGGTGAGCCATGCACACTTTGATGCGCAAGCAAGGTTCGGGGAACAAAGTTTGCTCTAACCGGTGAGACAGAATCTGGGCCTGCGAGCTGGCCACCAAGCTCAGTCACACCACGGCCAGAATAGACGCCTTCGACATCTCCGACCTGCAGTTCCCCGCGCCTGCCTTCCGCCCCGCCAACGTGCACTTCCACATGCACAACAGCTTCCAGCCGTACCCGGACGCATTCCTCGGCCAGTTCGACGTCGTCCACGTGCGCTTCATGATGTGCAGCATCGACGACGCGAATGCGCGGAAGCTGCTCGAACAATTACTCACGCTAATGAGTACGTTTTGCGTGTACTGCTAGCCTGTCCCACCTTCCCCAAGCCCTACCTCTCATGCTAGTAGCTCAAGCACTCCGTACCCTGACAACTTGACAAACAGAACCCGGCGGCTGGCTCCAATGGTACGAGCCCCTGCCGCGCGCAACAAAGGTTATCGGCGCGCCGCCCGCGGACGCTAATGTCCCCATCCGGGTAGCGGCAGCGGCGGCGTCAGAGCGCCTCGCCAAGACCTGGCGAGACTTGGATCCCCTCGGCTCCTACAGGTACGTGCATACGAACATCCTCGGTTCTAAAGAACTAACCAACGGCTTCTCGCTTCGAGTAGCTGGGTGGAGAACCTGCACGAGATATGCACGCAGGGCGGATTGCAGGCCGTCTCGCGCGACGTGCACTACATCCCCGGGCATTTGCGGCCGCTGTGGGCGCAGAGCAGCCTCGCCGCGACGGCAGATGTGCTGCCCAAGGTGGATATGTGGAATGAGAAGGAAGGGGGGATCACTGTGCAGTACATCCAGGACTTGCAGGCCGAGATTGCAAGCGGAATGGCCGTGGATACACCTTTTCAGTGCATTATTGGGCGGAAGGCGGGGGCGTGAAGTGAGTGTGGAAGAGGGTGGGATGGTGTTGCCAGGACAATTGGATTTTGAATAAGTTCAATATGCTTCGAAGGATGGCGTCTAGTCTTTGGGTGAGGCTGTACATGAACCAACAAGTCGCTCGCCGGTACGCAGTAGTTCTAGCGCTGGACACGCAGTGTGCCTCCTCTGAACAGGAAAAAGACGACCATCCCTTATACTCCAATCCCATACACATTTTCCCTATCCTACCTTTCCCTTCTCCACGCTAAAACGGACAAGTCCCAGTCTCCCTCTTTCGCATGCGAATCCGACCCCACGGCGACGCAAATAAAAACTCGTGCGCGATATAATTCTTCGGCCGTCCCTTGCCGGGCAAAAACTCGAACTCATACTCGGTAATCAGTTTAATCACACTCATCTTGATGACCAAGCTCGCAAAGAACCGGCCAGGACACGCCGTCTTCCCGTGCCCGAACCCCAGCACCGTCGTGTCGGTCGCGGCAAAAGTGTGCTTGTTGGAATCCGTTCCGTCTCCCTGCACGAAGCTGCGCAACCCATCAAATTTCTCGGGCTCTGGGTAGATGCGCGGGTCGTTTTCGATGGCGTAGGCGGCGACGCAGACGTAGGCGCCCTTGGGAAGCAGCGTGCCGTCTTGGAGTGTGTAGTTTTGCTGCATGATGCGCTTGAGACCGAGGACGGTGGGCGGCGCCAAGCGCTGGCTCTCGCGCATGAAGCTGTCGAGCTTGCGCAGCTGGCCGTACGATGCCTTGTTCCACTGCGCCGCGAGGCTGGCGACCTCGCCGCGTAGGCCTTCGAGATACTCAGGGTGCGAGGTGAGGTCGTAAATGACGGAGAGCTGGCGGAGGAGCATGGTATGAATGCCCGCGAGCGAAAGGACAGTTTCAGTGTGGGCGAGGCGGGCCGGGTTGCGCTCGTCGCCCTCGGCGATGTCGACGAGCCAGTTGAGCGCGCTGGGTTCTAGAAACGCTTCTCTCAGCTCCTTTCCTTGGTCCAGGGCATCGAGACGTTCTTGGATGTATGGACCTAGGACATGGCGCGCGCTGCGGAAGTAGCCCTTGCCGCGCCAGTAGCTGGGCATGAAGACGCAGACGAAGGGGTGCAGCCAGCTGGGGAAGGCACGCAGGATGACCACCGTTCGGAAGACTAAGAGGTGTCAGCTACAGTCCCCTCAGGGCGCAAAAACCGGTTTGGGGGGGGGGGAGGCGCGACTCACGGTCTTCTACAAAGTTGATGGCGGAATTCAGCCAGCGCTGGTCGCGGCAGAAGCTGGTGCCCACAAAGGCTCTGGCGGACGTGCGCGCCGTTAAAGAGAGTAGGAGGGGATAGAGCTGGACCTCAGTCCAGCCGTGATTTGCCTCCTTGGGAAATAGGTCCTCGATGGCCTTGTTCAGCTCGTCCTCGAGGTGCGGAGTGAGCAAGCCCAAGTTGGGGGTCAGCTTGCGCTGGACGATACGGTGGTGCAGACGCGACTGCAGGATGAAATTGAGCCCCGTGTAGGGGCCCATGAGGTCGTGCTCGAGCGCCTTGGTGCCGTCTGCGATGTTCGGTGGCAGCGTGCTGAGCTCCTGGACGGCCGAGGGGGGCAGCACAATGATGTCTCCATCGGAGCGGAGGAACTGGAAGGCTTTTTCTTGAAACTACGTCATGTTCAGCGGAAGAGCACGTGTTACAGTTCGGGTTGTTGAGGGCTACCTTTTTGTAGCCACTGCCGATGACGCCGTTGGCGTTGGCCATGAAGCTGACATTGGCGGCATAGCGAGAGTGGAAGGAGAGACCGTAGGATGCGAATGATATCTTTCGCAGCGCGCGCGCCGAGCTCACGAGGAGCTGGCCGAGGACGAGGACGGCAGGGAGGAGTGCAACAAAGGCATAAGGCGACGATACCTGGGGGTCTCTGAGGAGGGCGCGCCAGAAATCCGTCGAGAAAACAAACATTCTGTACAACGTTGAGGAGACTAGAATGGGCCCTAGGGGTAAAAATTACAAAGTGTGTACAGGCTCAGATAAATTCTGGGCGACCGTGGTTTGGCCGCAGATATCATGTCAGCCTGTCTAGTCAAACGCAGGCTTGGGACTTATTCTGCCAGGGTGAGTCGATTCTCCGGGCTCAGTTCGATGTGCTTACCGACACATGATTCCCGTTTCATGGAGTTTGAGTAGGATTGGCTAGTTGTAAAGGACTTGAGCCCGAAACCTGCATGACGATACTTTCGCATACTGTGTAGTGGGGCGAGAATGTCTTATTTTGACTTCGGCAACAAGTGCTTGTCCCTGTATATTCCAATATACGGACTGCATACAGGGCGTCCGCCTCAGACTTGAGGGCGGCGTAGTAGGCGCTGGCCTGCATTATGACTGCAAGTCTCACCACCTTAGTACTGCGCCGACGCCGATAAATTACTCTATCCCGCTCGCGCTCGCTTGGTGCGAGGTCTCTGTCCACATCTACTGCCTTCGCTCCTCTGTCTAAAGAATTGGCCAGGTCTTCAACACAAGCCCGCCGTTGCCTGACGCCTGAAGTCCACCACCATGTCAGGGACTTCCACCAATGCGCCCGTGCCGCCCGTACCGTCCCCCTTCACCACCACCCTGGTCTCGGTCATCGTCGTCTTCCTGGGCCTGGCCACCGTCGCATTGGGGCTGCGCGTCTACTGCGCGCGCAAATCCGCGCCCAAATCCGCGCTCCACAAGTGGTTCACCATCGACCTGATGCTCATCATTGCCTCGCTCATTGTCACTTATGGTTGCATATTGACCACCGTCGTCGGAGCGTCAACGCTGGGGCTCGACTACATGAGTACCAAGATGGATTCGGTGCAGGCAGCGCAATTCCTCTTCAAGGTAGGTTCGAAACTAACGCAAAACCACGAAAAAGCGTCGCGTGTCCTGACCAGAGCCCGCAGATTTACATTTCCGACGTCATCACCACAACTGTCGCGAGTGGGCTGTGCAAGGTTTCGATTCTGGAGTTCTATAAGCGCCTCTTCGTCTGGAAGCCCTTTACAACGTACTGCAACGTGGGCATCTTCCTCGTTTCCTCTTGGATGATTGGAACATTCTTCGTAGGTTTACCAGCACCTTATAGCTGAAGCTCGCCTAACAATTTCCACCAGACCCAGCTCTTCAGCACAAGCCCTATTTCGTCCGCCTGGCATCCCGAACGCCAGCTTCTGGATGCCAACTACGACTACCCCACTGCACTCCTAGCCATCTTCGGCATCGGCATCGTCCTGGATTTTCTGGTCCTCTGCCTGCCCCTGCAACCCATCTGGAATCTGAAGCTCTCGCTAGCCAACAAGATCAAAGTCTCCTTGGTCCTCTGGCTCGGTATCTTCTGCGTTGTCGCCGCGTCCGTCCGCTTCTACTACTCGTATCGCCAGTTGAAAGTCGTCTTCCTTGCCACAGCGCAGGAAAAGGGCACCATCACCGTCCTGGCCTCGCTGTGGTCCAAGATTGAGCCCAGCACCTCTATCATCGCCGCCTGCCTGCCCACCTACGGCACGCTATTCAGCAACACAGGCCTGAGCTCCATGATCCGCTCTGCCCTCAGCTTCTTCTCCGTAAGCAGCCGCACCGCGGGCTCCTTCAACTTCAGCAAGGATCTCAACCACAGCGATAAAAGTGGTGACAAGAATGGCAAGTGGCACGAGCTCACGCCGAGCAACAAGACGGATATCGAGAGCTCCTCGATGCAGAGCCTGACGAGGCCCGAGAATGGATACATCCGCGCGACATCGGAGATAAAGTGAGATTTCTCATTTGAGTTGGAGCGAGATGTCCAAACTTTGGATATACGCGCTCAAGTAGGGTGGCCAGGTGTACGGCGGAGGTGCAAGTGGTGCCTACGTATTCACTGTAGCTCTCGTTTTTCTGTGTTGTCTAATTTCCTTTCCTTTTTGTTCGAGGCACCTGCTGCGTCAGGAGCTCATAGAGAGCTTCACCTGATGTCTCAGCCGAAGGATGAGCAGATATCGCCTCAGGACGCGCAGTAAGCTAAGGCAAGCTCAGCCAACATGTGCATATATATAGCGTCCGCAGGCGGGCAGATGCAATCGGATCAACCTTTTCGTCCCATATCAATCAAGTCCTTCATCACTTGTTATCAGCACCTTCCAAATAGCTGTACATGGACACCATTGCATAAACTTTAAGCTTCATACAACGTACTCCGTATAACTGTTAAGACACCTCGTCTAAGGTAGACCTTCTGCGTAGATGATTATTGTAACCCCTAGCAGGCCGCGTGTCTCCGTCTCCGTCCTCCACGCGAACGCGAATAATCGAGACGGACAATAGCGGAGGGGGGAGGGAGGGTGGTCCACGAAGCGCGCGCGTGCGACAGCCCGCTCAAACCATTGGCCTCAGCATCACTCTCGTACGTACAAATCAACTACATCTACGTATATGCAAGTCATGCGCTACCACTGCGCTTCAGCCTTAGACCAGCACTCTTCCTTCCCTCGCTCGCGGAGGCTAGGGGCTGAAACGGACTTTGCTAGACCAGAACCAATCGCAAGCTGCGAGGACGTAGGGCTAGGCCTTAGCGAGGTGGCTTGGCCTTGCGGCGCGGTCCGCCCTAGTGGCCGTTGCGCCGCCCCCCTTTCCAGATTAACATGTCACCTTGGTCTGTGTACATTGTCTGCTAGAAAGGTGAGGGGCTAGGCCTTAGCGAGGTATCTTGGCCTTGCGGCGCGGTCCGCCCTAATGGGATAATCCTCCTGTTGCGCCGCCCCTTTCCAGATTAACATGTCATCTTGGTCCGTGTACATGGGTAGGGGCCCACTATTACTTTATTGAACTCAGGTCTGCCTAGCTAGAAAAGTGAGGGGCTAGGCCTTAGCGAGGTGGCTTGGCCTTGCGGCGCGGTCCGCCCCAGTAGCTGTTGCGCCGCCCCCCTTTCCAGATTAACATGTCACCTTGGTCTGTGTACATTGTCTACCTAGCTAGAAAGGTGAGGGGCTAGGCCTTAGCGAGGTGTCTTGGCCCTGCGGCGCGGTCCGCCCTAAGGGGATAATCCTCCCGTTGCGCCGCCCCTTTCCAGATTAACATGTCATCTTAGTCCGTATACATGGGTAGGGGCCCACTATTACTTTATTGAACTCAGGTCTGCCTAGCTAGAAAAGTGAGGGGCTAGGCCTTAGCGAGGTGTCTTGGCCTTGCGGCGCGGTCCGCCCTAGTGGCTGTTGCGCCGCCCCCCTTTCCAGATTAACATGTCATCTTGGTCTGTGTACATGGGTAGGGGCCCACTATTACTTTATTATATCAGGTCTGCCTAGCTAGAAAGGCGGGGTAAGATAGGGTCTAGATAGCTGCTGGCGGCACGGCTGGCTAGCCTTAGCGACTTAATCAATTTTCGGAGACCGAAAACTCCGCTTTAGCCATACAGTAACCGTGCGCCCTAGTATCGAGCCCAGCGGCCCCGTCCGCCCGAGGGGAGACTAGTGGATGATCGCATACAGGGTATCCACACCGGCTCGGGTGCGTAGCGTGGTGTCAGTGCTTAGTGCGGCAAGGTGCGCACAGTCAAAATTTGTATGAGAAAATCCTTATCTGCCCCCTGACGCCACTAAAGCACTGATACCACGCACCCGAGCCGGGGTGAGGAGTGTCTGCCTAGCTAGGGAGGTAAGTATGTGGGGTCCAGATGGCTGCAGAGCCTGCTGATACGGGTGGCCGACTTACCATCTGTGATGAACAATTATCTTTTCCCTGGGAGGGAGGACTTTCGTGCATACGCTTATCTGATGTTATGAAACTGATACAGAGGATGTGCGGTTACAAAGCCGTTTTGCAAATAGAAAAGGACGGTTTCTAGCCCCTACTGCTTGTTTGACACGTGATGTTGGGCTACGTTCGTGGAAACCGATTTCTCGCGACACACAGCTTGTATCGTCGACATGTCGTCTCCGCTAGAGACTAAGGAGTACCCAACTGCTACGAGTGAGGAGCACCAGGCTGCTGATTCCTCATCCGCCATGAACACCACGATCAAAGACGACCTGACCGTCGACGTGACAGCGGAGAAGGAGGAGCAGACGGACGCGGGGGGGATCAATGCTGCCGATGAGGTCAAAGGGCTCAAGCTGGCGTTGATTATTCTCGGACTGTGTTTTTCCAACATTCTGACGGGTCTGGTGAGTCTTCTGTGGTATCGTTCTGGTGATTATCGGTGGGAGTTGACGTGCTGCTGTTTTAGGACTTCACACTAATCGCGACGGCCATTCCTGTCATCACAAGCGATTTCGACTCTCTTGAGGACGTCGGCTGGTATGGCAGCGCCTACTTCGTCGCCATGTAGGCAATCTCCCTCGCTCTACCCGCTAGCCTTGTTAACAACACCAGGTGCGTCGCGCTGCCGCTCGCTGGCAAAATCTACATGTTCTTCCCCAAGAAACTCGTCTACCTCGCCTACATCGGCGTCTTCGAAATCGGCAGCCTGGTCTGCGCGCTCGCGCCTAACTCAAACACCCTCATTGTCGGCCGCGCCGTCAGCGGCCTAGGCGCGTCGGGCATCTTCGCCGGCAGCCTGATCATTGTGGCGACCATTGCACCGCTGCACAAGCGGCCGCTGCTCACGGGGATGACCAACGGCACATTCGGCGCGAGCCAGATCATCGGCCCGCTGATCGGCGGTGCCTTCGCGCAGAACGTCACCTGGCGATGGTGCTTCTGGATCAACCTCCCCGCCGGTGGCGTGTCGATCGCGCTGATGCTGCTATTCCTGCATGTGCAGAAGAGCCCGACCGAGATGGGGGCGCTGAAGGCCAAGATCAACAACCTGGATTTGCTGGGGTTTACGATCTTTGCGGGCGCGATTTTGATGCTGCTGCTTGCTCTGCAGTGGGGCGGGGTCACGTATGCCTGGTCGTCTTCTGTCGTTGTCGGACTGCTGATAGGGTTTGGCGTCGTATTTGCCATGTTTGTAGCGTCGCAGTGGTGGATGGCGGACTCGGCGCTCGTGCCACCCAAGCTGTTCACCTTCCGGACTGTGGTGCTGGCTCTTGGGGCGTGTCTGCTAGGTCCTGGGGGCGTGGCGACCATCATCTACTATCTGCCTATCTGGTTCCAAACGGTGCAGGGCGCCACACCCATTAACAGTGGGGTGCGGTATTTGCCCAGCGTTATTTCGGATGTCTTGACGTCTATCGTTGGCGGCGGCGTCGTAATGACTGTCGGTTGGTATAATCCGTTTTACATCTTTGGCGTGGGCATACTGGCGATCGGTTCTGGGCTGTTGTCGACACTCACGCCGACAACCAGCGCGGGAAAATGGATTGGGTATCAGATCCTCACGGGTTGCGGATACTCTTTCATGGTGACGATGGTGAGTCGACAGCTTTGCCATCGCCTCTTCCTCCGCGAACTAACCATTCCATCAGCCTCATATTGCACTGCAAGCCACGCTGCCGCCGGACCTGATACCAATCGCGTCGACAACCCTGCTCTTCGCTATGACTGCGAGCTGCTCGATATTCTTAGCAGGCGGTCACGCCATCTTCCAATCGGCTCTCACGCGCAATCTGCGCCGCGTGGTCTCCCCCGAGGAAGCTGCCCGACTGATTGCCGTTGGCGCGGCCGACGTCCACGGCGAGGCCCAGCCCGCAGACCGTGACGCTGTAATCGACGTCTACAACACGGCCGTTACCAATGTCTTTGTAGGTCTCGGATGTGTTCGCTTCTGTCCACATTAAGCTGACCAAAATAGTACCTCGCCGCTGGGAGTGCCGCTGTGGCATTTATCTTGGTGTGCGGCATCAAGTGGAAGAACATCAAGGCTAAGCCGCAGTCACAGGACGCGGAAGTGAAGGTGGAAGCCGCTATGGAGGAGAAGCCCTCCAGTGCTGCGGCGTCGAGTTGAGCTCGCTTAGATTTGTACTTTAGCTCGCTTGGATCTGTAGCTGAGTATAGTCAGCCAATACAACATAATAGGCTAAAAGTTAAAGTTTTTAGAAAATAGAATTTTTTTCACTTAATATAAAGCACTACTAAACTATATAACCTACTAAATAATATAAAATTCTTTAGTAATACTATTATAATCTTTAATATAAAAATACTTTAATAATATTATACTAAAGTACTTTAATGTAAAAGTAAACTTTAGCTTACCTTTTAAGCTTTTTATTTAAGCTAATTTAAGAGTAATATATTTTACTACTAATTAGCTTATAATATATTCTACTAGTAAAGTAGCTATACTACTAAAGTAGCTACTTTTTCTAAGTAAAGAAAATTAAGACGTATTATCTTAATAATAAAGCTAAACCTTAATATTTTCTTTTTAAATTTTAAACTTAAATAGATATATATATAATCTAATAGCTACTAAATTTATATAGCTATAGCTTATATAATATAATAAATATTAGTAATAAAATAAATTTTAAGTAAAACCTAGCTTTTACTATAGATTAATAGCTAAATATTAGTAATATACTATATAACTTTTAAGACTTACTTATTAGTATATTAGTTAGTAGCTATTAAGTTATTAAGGTATATAGCTTAGATTTAATACTATAATAGTAAGTATAAGGTAAGAGGTAAAAAAAAATAAAAAACCTTTTAAATAAAATTATATATATTAAATATCTCTACTTTCTTCTTAGGAGGAGATAATATATACTAAATAAAGCTATATATAAGTTTAAAGTAAGTAAATACCTCTAAAACTAAAAGATCTAGCTTAGTAAGTATAGGTTTTTATAAAAATCTTAATACTACCTTATAATATAGCTTATATAAGCTATTTTCTAATAGTTAATAATTTATATTACTACTATATATATAATGTATTTTATTACTAAGCATGCTATACTACTAAGCGCGCTAGTTTTCCTTAGCTATACTAATACCATGCTTATTATAAAATACCTTAACTAATAAACTTATTACTTATTTAATAAGAAGGTAGGATTAAGCTTGCCCTTTAAGCTTACTATTTAGACTAATTTTAAAGCCTTTAACGCGCTGCTAAAGCCTTTAACGTTTACTATTAAACCCTCTCTTAACGCGCATGTAGAATTGCTTTTTAACTAATAATAGTACTAAACTATTTAAAACTATTCTTAACTAAAAAGGATATACTTATCTAATATATCTTTAACCTTAATTCGCGAGGATTTGCGCCTACCTTAGTTAAAGTATTAGATATAGCGAATAAACTACTACGCGAGTGGGGTAGTAAGGAAGTAGACATTAACTAGATAGTAACTTATAATTTATAGACTATTTAGAATAGTTATAAATAGTTTAGAACTATTTAAAGGACTATTAGAGAGTACTATAAGAAGATCCTAAGGTAGTTAGCGCGTAGTTTAAGCTTATAGAGAATACTAAAGCTAAGTAACGTATTCCACCACTAAGACGGCCAAACTACCGAGACGGCTAAACCACCGAGACGGCCACTTTTGCTTGGCAAGGAAAATCAAACTGTATTATCTTAATAACAAAGCTAAACCTTAATATTTTCTTTTAAA